>JANPWX010000134.1:281705-489993 GCA_024734555.1 Trochalopteron elliotii | reverse complement strand
CCCCCGGCCCGCGGGACTCGGGCAGGCGGGATGTCCCACTCGCAAGGGGAAGGCAGCGCCCGAGGTTCCTAAACGCTCGTGGTCCAAAGGAGCGACAGAAGTCACAGGGTCCGCAAACAATCAGAAAGGTTTTTTAGTGAATTGCACACTTGGCGTGGAAATTGTTCTGTTAGTCCCTGACCTACTCTGTGAGCATACGGCAGTGGGTTTTGGATATAGGGATAGGGTGAAAGGGGAGAAAGGAAGAGATGAGTTAAAGAGGGGAAGAGAGAATGACAGAGCAGAAGAAAGAGGAAAAGAGAGGGGAAAAGAGATCACTAGTCCCGATTCCAGCATTGGTCCAGCTCATGATCCTAGGGGCCGCTGCCCAGGCTTGGGAGGGGTACCCTCTCATGGGTGGGTTTTCTCCACCCTACCCATAAAGACAGGTTTCTCACTTTACATGTAAATCAGTTACCGAGTGCTGTCCGATCTTTCAGATCGTTCTGGAAATGGGTAGAAGGGCTTTGAGGGGCTTGGGTGGTCTTGATCCCCCTCTACCGTCCCATGCCCACTATCCTGACTTCATCATTCCCATGCTTAAACCGTACTGTGTTATGCTCATCTCCAGGAACTAGAGCAAGGATGTTTGTCCAGGAAAAGTGCTGGCCTACCTCTGCACAGCCCCCTTCTCCAGCCACATCTTGTTCTACGTCATGACATGTCAGTACTGTACTAGTTAATTCTTTCTAATAGTGTGACAGGGCTTGGCACAAACGGCACAAGCTGAAGGAAATTCCATTTAAACATAAGAAAATGCGTCTTTAGTGGAGCAGGTTGTTCTGAATGACTGGGGTGTCTCTTCCAGTGGAGGTATTAAAAATCACTCTGGGTGTTGCTCTGAGCTGCCACTGTAGCTGGCCCAGCCCAGAGAAGGGGGCTGGAGTCAACCCTCTCCAGAGGTGCCTGCCAGCCTTGGCCATTCAATGGAGCCCCAGTCCTGCAAGGCTGGTCAAGGGCAGAGCCACAGCTCTCTCATAGCTGCCATCCTACCCAGTGTACAACATGATCCTGGTAAATAGGTTCTTTGCCTCCAGATCGCACTGAGGAGCCGTAGCCACAACACAAAATGCATATTTTCATGCACATGTATATATATGTAACCTTGGCTTTACCCACACAAGACTGGATTGATGGCCACCTTCCCAGAGATTTAGGAATAAATATTATGTTATCAAAAGTATTAAAGTATACATATCAATTGTAAATCTCAGAGATATGAAGCAAATATTAAAAACATACTAACATCTATTCCCCAAAACAGAGCAGAACCAACCAAGGCCAGCATATGCAAAACAGCTGAGCTGATGTAAGGCTGAAAAAAATAATTTCCTGAAGTTTGAGTGTATATCTTCATCACTGAGATTACATTAATCTAAATTTGTTTTATTTTAATTTTTTCTGACTTTTTTTCCACTGATTAAAGTAAGGCAAGATTTAAGTGCCAAAGACCTCACTGCACCATGTGTTTTGAAATCCCCAGAGAAATCACTTGCTCTCAGAGTGATTGCAATTTGCCATGGTGTATGCCTGGATTGCAATGCTCACTGATGGGTCTTGTAAAACACTCCTCACTTTGTGTTAGCAAAGAGAGAAAGAAGTTCACCAGTTCCACTGTAATTTGTACAATACCCCTGGAAGAGCAGAGCAGAGCTGATTGCTGTGTTTGAAACCTTCCTGGAAGGAAAGCCTTCCATGTGGAAAAAAGGGTTCTCCATGAGATTTGGCTTCTAGTCCTGAAAATGACGAGTCTTAGCATGTACACCACTGAGCCTAAGAAAGCTCTGGAAGAGCCAGGAATCCAAGTCTGCAAGCCTCCAGATGCAGCGTGTGTCAGGATCAAGTCTAGAAGCATAAGCTGCTGTTGTTCCAGAGCTCCTATTTCCTTCCTAGCTAGTGTGATGGAAATGTTGTAGCAAACGTTGCTGTATGTTTACAAAAGTGATTTATTAAGCTGGCATTTTTCAAAGCACCAATCCATCCTTATTTAGGCACTGGATAAGCAAGATGATTTTGAGAGGTGCTGAGTATTCCTACCATCAAATGAGCAGAATGGACATTTCAGCTGTTCTTTTTTTTTTTTGATTTACAAGCATCTCCCACAATCTCTAGATGTATATTGGCCCTGGGATCTATAATGTCCTTTTCCAGGAACTTTCAGATAGAAATGTTTTTCTCAGATACTTTGAAATGCCCCAAACGGAAATTCTCAAATAGGCCTGGACAAGGCTCTAGAATGACATCAGTTTTGGAATAAAAATAATGCAGTAATTTTTACATATTAAATATTTAAAACTTTCTGTTGTTATTCATGCACACTTGATATATACCATTCCCCTTTATAAACAGAGGATATACTATATCATTATAAGCAAAAGATAAACTAATTAGGGATTTCTGTCAAGAGCTGGTGATACTAAAATCTTATTTGCTTAAGAATTAAATGCTTTACCTTCAGGCTTGCCAACACTTTTAAACCGTAGTGGTGTCTCCCTGAAAGGAAATGCTGACGTTTAAAACACTGACTGATCTGAACTGCTGCAGTGATATCATTTTAAATACTCAAATCTTAATTTCATGCACATGGGTAGTCTCATTTGGGTCCATATGACTCATTAAGTCCAGAAAGTTAAATGAATCCAATATGGGACTAACCCTAACCCAGTCTGAGGACAGTTGTTTTCCAAGTTTCAGAGTAATTTGATTTGCATTCAGACTTCACCTGCATGCTCTCTGTTCATTCATTTCTGCTAGACCTGCTTCTTATAATTCGAATATTTGTGCAAATGCAAGCATCCCTTTTTGCCAAAAAAAATTTACTTAGTTTTGGTGCCAAAGAAATGCTACCTCTGCACCTTCAGCTGCAGAATGTACTCCTTCCTCCTCCCCTACACCAGTTTTAAGTGAAGGCAGTTTTAAACTTTGCTGAGAGCAAGAAAAAAAAAGACTATATAGAAAGGTGATTCATTGTTAAGTAAAGATTCTTGTTTAAAAGACAAAAATATTTCCAGATAATTATGTTTCATTTTACACTGTTTCAACAAATGTGGGCCAAGTTTATCTACTTTATGCTTCAGTGGTTCAAGCATTTACATGCATGGCTTTAAATCCATTGCTCTGCACATTTAAGAGTCACCTGTATGTAGGGATGCAAGCGTTACATTTAATCCCAGTAAAAGGCTGGGTGATACATGTAACTTTAGCTGATGTACCATGATAATTATGATTCATTTTAAGTTATCTAGTTTAAAATACTGTTCTAAGTTAATCACAGGCCAAATTATTGCTTTGGTTTTATTCAAAACTAAGCATGAGTGGCATTGAAACAAATTGAAAATATGGGGGCCAGACAGAGATGGCATTGACCTGAAAGAACACATACTGGCATTGCAAACCTCATTTGAATTTCTAACTGAAATTACAAGTCAATCTGTCAAGATGAAAAATAATTCTTTTCAAAAGTTGTTCATGACAGCATTTGTCTAAGCAAGTACTTCTCTTATTGAAAGTAGTCCATTTTAAGGAAAAAAACAGAATTCATTTAAAAGCACTCAGGCAGTGGTGAGAAATATTCTAACCAGCTCTGAGTAGAAATCACTTTTTCCTTTGAATGAAACAAGTTTGTATCACCTTGTGCACCTATAGGTAACAATTATACTTTTTGGTCTTAATAGAAATAATCTACTGAGTTCCAGAGTTTGCTGGTATGTCAGGTCAAATAGCAGTAAGAAAGAGAAAAGGAAGAAAGCAGAATTAGATGGGAAAATGTAGGCACACCCACAGAAACCATGGGATTCATATTGTCTAATTTTATACTGTAAATGTGTCATTTCAATCTGATTATATAGTGTCTTTTTATAGTAAATGGAGAGAAACAGAGTAGCATCCATTCCATCTGGCCTACTTCGTAAGTTTATGTCAGTGACAGTGAGCCACCTATCTAGAGGCAGATATCCACATTGAAGATACCTCAGATGAAAGGTAAGAACTTTTCTCCACTACCTTTTTTTTTTTTTTTTTTTTTTTTTTTTTTTTTTTTTTAATCTGCACTGGGTGAGGCCCCAGTTTACATACGGTTGTGATCATTGTTATCATCTCCCATTCCCCATTTCTGGTGCATCCATCGCACTAAGAATGGATGAGGACCTTATTGTGGGGTTTGCACAAGCAGATATTTATTGACACAAGTTTGCTGGATATAAGAAATGTTCTTGTTCCTCTGTTTAATCAGCCAGAAAATTCACTTATTGGAGGTGTGTTGCTATAGCAAGCAGGCCTTGGTCTGTTTATAGAAGCTGCTCAGAGTGATGTATACTGTTTAGAGAAAAATGTTGAATGAGTATACAGATTGTGAGCTGGCTTGAAATGAACAGTAGCAACACTTGTTTAATGTGCTTCATACATTTATCCACAGCAGTAAGTTACTGCAAAATATCCTCATTGTGACTTAGACACTGGGAAACAAACTCAAAACACACATACAAAAAATCCCCAAACCAAAAACTACACCCCCCCCCCAACAAACCGAGCAACAAAAAAAAAACAAAAAACCCCCTGCACCCCCCTCAAACAAACAAACAAACAAACAAGCCTACAAGGCCCCTGAAATATTTTTTAAAAAAACACCAAACATATGAGATTTTTCTAATATTATCAGATTAAAAGTTGTTGCATCAAAAGCATTATAGCAGCCATATTAACCCTGCCTTTCTTTACTGTGTATTTCAACAAAATTCTCAGCCCCATTAAGACACTCTGAGAAAGCAAATATTCACTTGAAAAGCAGAGCATGAAAGCTCTGAAACAAACTGTCCATGTTGGTAAGAAAGAAGGTAACACTTGAGATTGAAAGTTACAGTGAACCTTGTAAGTGCTGTGTGTTGGCATTATTATTGCTATTTTTGCTGGTGTTATTATTGTTATTGTTGTTGTTGTTATTAGCCAAAAGTACTTTGACAGTTTTGATGCTGCAATTTTCCTTCCAGAGTATCAATGGTTAGAAATGTAATATCTCTAGATAAAAAAAAAAAAAGTTAACGATACCTTACTACCACTGATTATATACATGGACCCATACACTGTACATGTATCTGTGTATACTGACACAACCATTTAAATATATATATATATTCCATATAAAATATGTATATGCATATGTTTGTGTGTCGTTCTGTTGAGGCTTCATTCCTTTGATACTGAGGAACAGAAGTCTAAATTTTTCAGACATTTTTGAGAATACTATTTATCTTAGAGTGTCCTAGCGTATCCTAAAGTACTAGGATACTATCCATATAGTTCAGAAAATGCCACTTGTTCTTCTCCTCAAACATCTTTAAACATCTATAATTTCTGTTGATCTGTGGTGTTCCTATTTCTTCTCACTGAGGAATTCTCTCTGAACAACCACTGTGTGATTAATGGTTTTATTTCTGCAATTTTTCCCTCCCTTGCTGTAGCAATTCTATTATTAAGCAACACATTCATAATTCTTTTTTCCAGCAACAACTAAGACAGCATTACAGAGGTTCCTTATGGTTAATGAAGAAATTTCAAAATAGTTAACTTCTGATTTCAGACATACAAGTCTAAACCAACACATTTATGCTCTTGCAGAAAACCCGCCAGGTGGAATCTCAAAGAAGAGAACTGTTTATAATGCTGTCTTCAGAGAGATAGTTCCATGCAGACCTAACTTCTTTCCTAGCAAATACTGTGTGCCAATCTGGGAAGCACAAATGATGGTCAATTTGTGCACCAATGATGATCATTTGTGCACTTCAAAACCCAGACTTAGCCTTGCAGCAGACCCACTGAATTTCTGTCATTTGGGCTGCCATAAAATGTCTCTGTCCTCTACTATCAATAGAGTTGGACAAGGAACCAACAGCAACGGTAACACAATTATGGAAATTCTGAGTAGTGTTTGTAGCCCAGTCTCCTAAGGAAGTAGGGCTTAGAGGAGCATATTGTTTATTTTTATTAATGTCTGAGTCCTCCCTCAGTAACTGGTCACTGACTTCAGACACATTCAGGTTTATATTTTATGAGAGTGCACACCCAGGCTTTGGAAAGAAACATCTTTCAGGTGACATTCAGCTTCCTCTAAAACAGATACCCAACTCTGGACAGCCCATCTGCTCTCTAAAATCCATGGCATTTGTTGACTGTGGGCTCAATTTGGTTGCAAACTGGGAACATCTGGCCAGCCAATTCTGGTCCAGTAGGGCACTGTCACCCATAGGTCTTTTGTTATAACCTCTAGTTGCATGTACATGTGTCAGATACCTTAGGGTATCTCAGATAACATTAGTGACCTTTCTAGGGAAGAAGAGGATTGTGAGATAAAGAAACACAAATTCTGAATGCCTTAGTCGTGAGTATTTTGGTGTTCAAATGCTGTAAGGCAGTGGAATATCAACATCATAGCCAAGATTTCTCCCTCTTAATAATTCCTTCTTGTTGTCATGCTTTCAGGTGGGATAGAGTTAATTTTCTTCTGAGTAGCTGGTACAGTGATGTGTTTTGAAGTTGGTATGAGAATATATCTCAATGTTGACAACACACTGACGTTTTAGTTGTTGCTAAGTAGTGCTTACTCTGAATCAAGGGCTTTTCAGTTTCCTGTGCTCTGCCAGCCAGCAGGTGCACAAGAACCTGGGAGGAAGTGTGGTCAGGACAGCTGATCCAAACTGGCCAAAGGGGTATTCCATACTGCAGAACATCATGGCCAGTATTTAAACTGTGGGAAGTTGGCCAGAAGAGGCAGATCACTGCTTGGGGACCAGCTGGGCATCAGCCAGTGTGTGGTGAGCAAATGTATTGAGCATTGCTTGGTTTTGGGGGGTGGTTTATTTCTCTCCCTCTCCTTTTTCATTATGAATATTGTTATAATTAATATTATTACTATTATTAACATATTTTATTTTGTTTGAATTGTTAAACTGTTCCTACCTCAGCCCATGAGGTTGAAGATTTTCTGATTCTCCTCCTGACCAGGGAGGGTGGGAGTGAGTGAGCAGCTGCAATGGTGGTCGGCTGCCAGCTGGGGTCAAACTACAACACGTGTAGGTGTGAATATTCCTGAAGGCTTCCCAGCTTTGAATAACAGCATTTGTAAAATAGCTAACATGTGCATGGTTTATGTGATGCCTAACAAGAACTTGAGCTTATGCCACAGTCCAAAGGAAAATTCAATCACCTACAGAACTCAAATTCATTAGAAAATGAGCTTCACTGGTGAATTCAGAACATTGTTTTGCTGTTGATATTCTAAACCACCAAATATGTTAGAAGGGGTTATCTGCCTATGCCCATCTGTGGTCATGCATAGCAATCCCTCCATGGGGCCAGAAGTGTGGGCTGCATAGTGGTTGTGTGAGAACCAAACTTTGCCTACAAGTGAAAGCAGGGTGAGCTGTAAGCACAAGGCACAGGTGTGACTGGGGTTAGAAAGAACAGGCAGGTCTAGAGCAGTTTGAGACACCTGAGTTTTAAGTCCAAGAAGCCTCATTTAATGCAGAGTACAAACACTGCCCTCACAGAATGAAGAAACATTTAAGACAAGTTATTAGTTCTTCCACTGTTGGAGTGGCCTGTTCCCACAGAACACAGATGTCTTCTCCTGCTTCTTGCATAGTTCCTGGTTGTGGCTTCTTTACTGTGTGTAACTGTGAGTGATATCAGAAGTAAAATAAACAGGGTTAGAGCATGGCCTCAAACACTGTCCAGAAACCATCTGTACTGTCTAACTGGTAGCAGCTCCAGGCTTAGTCCTGTGCCAGGTAGTAAACTTCCCAGACACTGCACCAGCACAATGCCAGGGACAACAAGACTTTGCCCAATAAGCAGTGTGAGCAGTGTGAGTTGGGTTTGCATGGCAAGGTTTTGGTAGCAGGAGGGGCTACAGGGGTCACTGTTGTGAGAATCTGCCAAAAGCTTTCCCCATGTCTGAGAGATCCAGTGCCAGCTGGCTCCAGGACAGGCACTCCGCTGACCAAGGCTGAGCCCAGCAGTGACAGTGGTAGTGCCTCTGGGATAGCAGAGTTAAGAAGGAGGAGAAAACCTGCACCATTGCAGACAGAAAGAGGAATGAGACTACGTGAGAGCAGCAGCCCTGCAGACACCACGGTGAGTGGGGAAGGAGGAGCAGGAGGTACTCCAGGCACCAGAGCTGAGATTCCCCTGCAGCCCCTGGCGCTGCCCATAGTGAGGCAGCTGTGCCCCTGCAGCCCGTGGATGTCCACAGTGGAGCAGAGATCCATCTGCAGCCTGTGAATGACCCCCCCCCCGAGCAGATAGTTGTCCCAAAGGAGGCTGTCACCCCACGAGAAGCTTGTGCCGTAGCAGGCTCCTGGCAGGACCTGTGCCTCCATGGGGACTCACACTGGAACAGCCTGTTCCTGAAGGACTGCACCCCATGAAAAGGACCCACACAGGAGCAATTTGTGAAGAAAGAACTGCAGCCTGTGGGAAGGATTCGTGTTGGAGAAATTTGTGAAGGACTGTTTCTTGTGGGAGGGACACTATGCTGGAGCAGGGAAAGAGTGAGTCATCCTGCTGAGGATGTGTGATGACAATGTGTGATGAACTGACCGCAGCCCCCATTCACCATCTCCCTGCTTCACTGGCAGAGCAGAGGCAGAGAAATTGTGAGTGAAGTTGAGCCCTGCCTGGAAGAAGGGAGGGTGAGGGGAGTGTGTTTGAAGATTCAGGTTTATGTCTCATTAGACTGTTCTGTTTTGATTTGCAATGAATTTTTTTCCCCAAGTTGAATCTGTTTTGCCCATGACAATAATTGTTGAGTGATTTTTTCCCTGCCCCTATCTCTATCCACAAGCCTTTCCTTATATTTTCTTTCCCCTGCCCAGCTGACAAGGGGAATGACAAAGGGGTTTTGATGAACATCTGGCACTCAGCCAGGGTCAACCCACTACACAGGGCCACCCTGTTTTGGGGGAAGAGCACAGTGTCAGCATCCTGCTTCTTCCCTTGGGTCCATGGAAGGCACTCTGGGTTGATTTATTTACTAGTTTAGATACAGCCATGCTTCACTATGGCTCATAACATGCCCAGTAAGAATTTTTGCCAAATAGGACCACTGCAAGCAGGCACAACACGTCAGTAGCCAAGCAAATCTTGCAAGGCTCACCTGTTTCGAGGACTTGTGGGTGAAGATTTCATAGGCATGGCCAGTTCATGCACGGTGAGCTTGACATTTCTGGAAGTGTAAGACTTACTTCCCGTGGAGAAAACTTACTGTAGATCTGCATCTGTGTGAAATAGATTGTGTAACAACTGCAGATGAGTGCAGGTACTGGTGCATGCATGGTGTCCGTTTACCCAGAACTACCAGCCCAGGCAAAGTGATTGCCATGGCTCCAAGTGGACAGCCAAGCACACAGGAATCCTTGGCCATGTTTTTTTCTGACAGTAGAAATTTTCAGGAAGAAAAAGGGGTCTTTTCTGTGGAAATGTGAAGATATACCTAAGAATTTAGGATTTTCAGTTGTTTCTGAGTTAATGGTTTCATCTCCTATACCATATGAAATGTTTCACTTCATAACTGTTTTTTGTTTATCTTTTAAAAAAGTCTCCTGAATTCATGTGCAAAACAAATCTTACTGGTATTTAGGTATTTGGTGAATTCTTAACTTGCTGCATGTGTTAATCATACTGAAATTAGCTGTACTCTCAGATTACTTTTAATTCAGACTGAAAATCAGTATTCTCAGTTGAATTATGTATTGGCTTATGAAGTGTTGTGTCTTCACTAATGCGAGTAAGTCTTATTTTGTGAGCACTGCAAAAAGATTATATTGTTAATATACGTAAAATTTGATTTCATCCAAGTAGGTTCTCAAGGGAAATTCTAGGAGTCAAAGGGTCCTTGTTACTTGGAAAATCATTAACAGTATTTTGTGACCTTCAAGGCAGATAATTAGAAGAATAACTTGTTAAGGTTTATGTAGCATCCATAGCCTTATTGAAACAAAGGACCTGTGTGAGATGCTGTTTCAAAGATTCTGTACAGATGAAGAATTGTTGTCTTTGACATAACCCTTATCAAGAACATCATACCAGAAATGAAGAATTGGCAATAGAACATCCCCTGTACTGGATTTGGGAGGTAACCAAACTGATTACAAAGAAAGATTGTAAATTGATTTAAAATGTGAAAGGGTTGTATTAAACTTAAAGACTGCTGTACTTGTTCCATATCTTTAGAAGTGACTGGCTGAAGACTGACTTGCCCATAGTCTGAAACAGACCTTTTATCATCCGTCTGCTGGATGGAACAATACAGGCATGTTTCATTTATTTAGAATATGGCCAGAGGCCAAAGAAAGATTAAAAATGTAAGCAAGAGTCAGTGCAATGGTTGTTCCTGTAAGAATTAGGCATTTGGACTGCAATATCAGCAAATCCACCCACAAAAGATATATTCCTACAGCACAGGATTTTCATTTGATGTCCTGGAAAAACAATTGGTACAGTAAGGACAGGCTTACCCATCACTCCAACAGTTGAATTTGGAATGCATTTGGCATTTATGAGAGTAAACAAAAGCAACTGACACACTTGAATAAGTTGTTTTGTGCGCAGCAGAACTAATGAATGCAAACAAATTCTAAAAGGAACAAATTGTTCCTTATGGAATTCTGTCTTTGTTCTTCAGCCTCCCTCATTATAACCCCAGCTCCACTGCCCAGGTCCTCTGTATTTTTTGAGCCAATTGAGACTCATAGCATGCTGCAGCTTACTCAGCTGGGATGTGCTGTTGGCCCCTAGGCCCTGCCATAGCTGAGCTCACCACGTCTCTGTCTCAGGGAGGGCAAGTTGTCTTCATTGTTTTATAGATGCCTGAGAGGGGTTTAAGCCTGCCTAACTGTGGGACCTAACTTGAGCTTAAATTCCAGAAAGCCAGAGAGCCAGCCTTATTTCAGTGTTTCTGCCCTACCAAAGCAACAATAGATCATTGCTGCCTTTCTGAGACTAGGCATCTAATTTTTGCAGACAAGGTCTGCCTTCAGAGAGATCCAAAGGTATTCACCTGTCTCCACTGACTGTAGAGGGAAACTTCACTCTAGGAGAGCTTATTCTTCAGTTCTTTGAAATGTTTGGTCAAGTTAAAAACCTAAGGTAAGACTCCAATTTGAGCCTTGTTCTTTCTAATTTGAGTGAAACTGCTCATGGAGGTCAGGAGAGGAAGACAGACAGATTGCCCCATTGTGGGAATTATGGGAAACTATGCTAAAAGTAATAGCAATTAGGAGGCATGTGTATTTAATATAGTGGTTTATGTGCTTTAATATTGCTCTAGATAATGTAGGAAAATACTGCAAAAATAGAATAAATTTTCATTTGGTTTCATTAAACTTCTTTTGAATAGTTAAATACAAGTCCAAATCTTGTGTCTATCTGGAACAATTTAATTCAAAAATGTAGGTGAGTTCAATCCAAAATTTCATTTCAGGTAAGGGAACTGATTCTGTTACGTACATTCTTAGTGAGTTGAACAGAAGTTGAAAACCTCTTGAACACAAACTTCTGTAGAAAAGCCATGCATCACCAGTTGAACTCAGCTTAATTGAAATACCTTTGTCTTCTGAAAGTACCCAGACCGGTGGCTGATGTGATTCCTTAATCTTTCTCCAAAATATGTTTTTAATTTTTCCTTGACACTCAAGTGGATCAGAGATCTACTGTTTTATGACTTAATTCTCTTTGACTGTTTTGGAACACGTACAGCTCATTACACAAAAGGAGCAGGAGTACCTCTAGTTCAAAGGGATAGTAACAGAATTTGAAATGAGTCCGTTTGTATAAAAGAAGAAACCAGTGGAGCCTGTAGTCAAAAAATCTGACTGATTTCAAGCTGAAATCTTTTGCACATTTGGATAATGAAGAACACACTATAAAATGAAGGTTTGTGCCTTCTTGCCCTCTTGGGATGAAGCTGGAGTGAGGAGATACTCTGATGGCATTTCCACTGTGCTAGCTCAACCACAAGGGTGACTAGGAAGTGGATGAGGTCTCACAGGAAACCTGTTTCGAGCTCAGTTGCACAAAAGAAGAATTAAGCTGTTTAGGAGTAAGATTACCTAGTTTTCTTCAGTGAATATCTGAAGACTTTACTATAAGACCTTGACATTCACAGTATGGAAGGCCTGTCTTTTTGCCCAGCCATGCTCTTTTTTTCTTTTTTTTTCTTTTTTTTTTAATTAAGTGCCAGTTTGGCCAAGGTATGAATTCATGAAAAATGCTAATAAATCTCTGATCACCTGGGCTGGCTTTGTTTTATAGACAGCACCCTCAGGAACGCTGTCTCCTCTTATGTGAGCAGTGACATTGGCACAAGCAAGAGCAATTTTCCTTGCCACCAACAACCAACCTGCCATCAGAGGGCAAATGGGTGAGTTCCTTCACTTGCAGCCAGGCTTTGCTTCTTTTCTTCTCCACCATGCAAATACTCTCTAAGCCTACTATGGTCTGGCTCTAGACCCATCTGCAATCACGTTTTTCTTCACAGAGTTGAAATAAAATTTTACAAGTCAGTTTTGCTTAAGCAGCAGAATGTTTGGGGAACCATCCTGGACTCAGGGAGAGGTATTTCCACTGAGGTATTAAAAATACAAAAGTGCTAAAACTATTATCTGAACATTTCTGAAAAAGAAGAAAGTCTAAGAAATATGGAAAGACCCACTGGGTTTATTTGTGCAATATATAATTTGTGAATTACATAGAACACATCTAGAACACTATCAGTCCTTGGGGAGGTTATGTTAGTTCTGCCTTGCAGGATTTCCACATTTAATGCACTTAGGAGTAGAGAGGTAAACCAAAGTTAACACCTTTTTTTCTGTTGAACTTAGACTTCTATGCTCAACTCTTAAGTGATTTAATGTGGAAATTCTGAGGGACAAAAAGCAGAAAAAGGAAAGAGGAATTGTAAATAAACCCACAAGAAATAAGGAAGATTTTGGCAAAGGAGTATAAAAAGATAGAAACAGAGAAGCGAAATATGTCTAGTGAGAGAGAAAGGAGTAACTGCAGGGAACACCAGAAATTTACTACCCATGGGGCCATATCAGCAGCTCAGACAGGAGCAGCTGTGCCCAGCAGAGACTCAGATTTGTCAGAGATCCTAAGGCTTCCTGACAGAAACTAGACCCAACTTCAAAATGCCAAGAGAAAAAAAAAAAAAAAAAAAAAAAAAAAAGAGTTAGAGATGAAGAAAGCTTTTTACCTTAAATAAAAGGCTTTACCTTAAAAAAAAAAAACTTTCAAAGGACTGCCCCCCTTCTCTTCTACTGCATGAGAAATAGAAAACTTTAGCAGTCAATGGCTGTTGGGCTCTGTTGTCAAGGACTTGGTTATAATGCAGTTTGGACAGCCACAGTGGATGAGGCCAATGGGGGATACAAATGGAATGACCTTCTTTTGTAGCATTTTGGTTTTCTGTTTTTATTAAAAAAAATCTCTTTAGCTGAGGTCTCTACCTAGGCTTTTTTTGTAACCGAGATATAAAACAGTTTGGCTCCATCTAAACTGGCCAGCCAAACTTACAAGGTCAGGCCATAAACAAATTTAACAACTGTTGTTAATTAAATAGTTATTGTAGTATAGATGGGGTCAAACAAAGGGTATGTGTGGGAGGGGAGGGAAAGAGAGGGCCTAAGTGGCAAAAGTTGGGAAAATCTTGGCTCCTGACTTAGAAGGCGTGAACAAGCACAAACTCTGTGGAAAAGACCTCTGGGACATAACAATAACAGTTAGCATTTCAAATTTTGGTGGAAATATTAAGAAATTAATAGCAAAACCCCCCAACTCATGTTATTTTATTTACACTTTCCTATTATGTGAAACCATCTTGGTAAGACTTGGCTTTCCTCCAGCAGAAATCCCGTATCTGCCTCTATCAGTGGTACCACTTCAATGACATATTAATGCCTCCCCATGCCAGGATATTGTCCAAGTTCCAGCTGTTTGAAAGAGTTGTTACAGAATGGGAATTCCAGTTGGAGATTTATGGAATAGCAACAGGAAAAAAAAGGAGGATTACATTTAATTTTAATACTCAGAAATGTGCTTTCCTTGTCATGAAAGTGGACCCCTGCCTGTGTGTCTGCAGCCTGCCTTGCAAACTGATTTTGTGTGTGCCTAGCTAAAACCAGTGCCTGTGATACAATCTGATTTTGACTCTACAGAGGAAGGTAGGAGGAGCAAAATTTATGTTTCAGGTCTGTAAGGCATTTTAAAGTTAATCGGGTCCTTTGGGTCTGATATAATTTGTGTAAGATTGCTGTTGATGATTAGAATAGCTATTTAAGATTTTTGTTAATAGTCTGTTACATGGACCCAGTGGAAAGATTCCAATAGCAGTCTGTTAGTTTTTCCCTGTCACATTTAGGTTACAGACCCTTCACAGATGTTGTAAATAGACATCAATACTTAAAGGGAATATTACACAAATTAAAATCATAAGTGTGCTCGAACTGCCAACATAGACATTTTGTTAAAAACATCTGTCACATAAAAGCAAACATTTAAGGCCATTATATTTATAACAATTGTTTTCATTTTTAATATGTACTACACATTCTTCTTTTCTTCTGTTATTATTGATTTGAATATTTTTTCTTAGACTTTAATACTTATTTTTTCCAACATTACTTATGTTCTTGACCATATAAATAATAATGTGGACTTTTAATGAAAAGAAATAAATCTCAGTGGTTGGAAATCTGGTGGATACTTGCACAATGAATGAGTCAACTGAGAATCCAACACCATGTTCTCCAAAAAAAAAAAAAATAGTTATCAAATGTTACAAACACAAGTATTAAGCTGGATGTCTGTTCAATTACATCCAGTTATTTCATTCTGTTCTGAAATTAATTTCTTAGGTGAAAAGGATAAGTGACATATAAATGTCCTATTCTGGGCCTTTTTGTTGCATTACTGCTGATGCAGCTGTTCTAACAGTACGAGTACTCACCATAACACTGTGCAATAGAGGCCCCCAAAGCTGGACAGCCCTGAGGTGGTTGCTAACTAACACACCTACTGTACTGATATTATCCACCCTTCCTTCCCCCTTTCCTCTGCTGCCTGCAGTTTCTGGGTAGATCTGTGACATCTCTAAGCCCAAGCTGCTCTAGGCTTGTCCCAACAGTGCTGTTTCTACTACAAAATAGAGGGTTAGAAGCAATCAGTGCTCCCATTTACCCTGCTCACAGCTCCTCTTTCTCTTATGTTTGCTTTGGGGATAATTATTTGGAGCTAAGTCAGAAAAGGAGCTAACAGTAAAGAAGTGGGGACAACTGGACCTTGTGCTCCAGCTCAGCTTTATCTCCTTCCTTTTGTAGTAGCACACCTTCACACTTCCTAACAGCTCAAACTTGTCAAAAGATCATATAAATACACTGATCATACAAATGAACTGTCACAATCAGGAAGAATTTGCTGCTCATGGAACAAGAGTCTTGGTCTGGTTAAAATCAATACTTGCTGTTTTCTTGATTACCTGTGTTCTGAACACCACTTAAGTATGAAGTCAAAGCTGATCATATATTTAGCTTTTCCTTAAGTTGGTGAGGTATTTATCCATGTAAGGCCTCCGTATAATTAGATAATGAGTTGAAGAATAGTTGCAGTATCTTGAGACTGTTATTTGCATGGCATAGAGGGTGTGTAGAGTCACAGCCCATGAGCAGGGGAATTATTGAAGCAACTCAGACTCAAAAAAAAAGTCATGAAAAAGGTAAATACTGACTTCAGGTTCCACTCAAGAATGGAACAGATCTCATGAAGAGATTATGAATATTGTGTAGGAATGAGTAAGCCAGGCTCTTAGCATCACAGAAATGTCAGTTGGAAGAGCTGCCTAGAGATTTCCTGGTCATGAGGTGTAAACTCCTCCCAAAGCAGGATTGCCACCAGTGCCAGAGCAGCCTTTAGTCTGAAAGAATGTTGGGATTTTTTTTTTTTTCAATTGCTGTGCATCATAGGGTATCATTACCCTTTGACCGTGTTATGTACAGCTTCTTCAGAATAATCCTGCGTGTCAGGATCAGGACCAGGTCATTCAATAAAGGCACAATATGTTAAAAAGTGCAATTATTGTGGTCACAATAAAGCCAAAACCAGAAGTTACTGCCTTCACTGAGTTGTTGAAGCACAGTCAAGAGTCAGATATTAAAGGCTATCTTTGTAGCATCCTGTGCTGCTGTTGTTGCAGGGTTCTGGTTTGCCATAAGTCCTATCCTAATTCTCTGTAACATCTGCCAGCCTGTATAGATGCCTCTTTATGGAACCAAGGAATCTCAACTAGACACCTATTTTTAGGAACTCCATTGTCAGTAGTAAATAGATTTCAGCTGACTGCAATGGGAGCTTACACAACATGCTCCCAGATAAATATCTGCATATAGACACCTTTACAATCCAGATCCCACCTGGAGCAGCAAAGTAGGAGGTTTCTGGAAGAAGAGTTTTGAACCCTGTTTTGAAGAACAATATGTTCATCAACTGTCTTTATTGTGGAGGTACATATTCCATGTCCCTATTGTTCTAAATGAATATTGAGGAGACCAAGCTGTATAAGTGTATGCACTAAACCAGCCTCACTTCCCACACATATTTTACAGGGTTTCTATGCTGTCTAACACTTGAATGTATTGTAATTTTAAAAATTTGAGTATTTAGTAATAAGCATTTAATTGTATCTATTCAATTGAATTATGTTGTTATTTTTCATTTAACAGAAGATCCCTGGGAGAAACAATAAGAAAAGATAGTGAACATGCATAAAAAAGATGAGCTATTAGTTTCACCCTCAAAAAAATGACATAATGTATTTTTACAGTTTTTCAGTGGGAAAACAATGGAAATTGGAAATGCAATAGGTCACACAATGGGTCACAAATAAAATGTTGCTCTCAGAATAACTGCTTTTATGAACTGCAAACCAGAACCACCAGACTTTCAGGCAGTGTGTACCATCAGCATCAAGGCACTAAACTGACAGATTCCTGTAAAGCACTTAGCTCCTAGGCTTGTGACCTGCATGGGATCCTGCATGGGAAAAATATACAATTCCTGAAATATGTCAGTTCCTCTGTTTTCTGCTCATTTTAATTTTTCTGTGTGTCTTACTTCAAGATGCCTAATTTGCTGTGTTTGGCATTAGTTTCAGCAATGATTTTTCACCATGCGTGTGTGCCTTGTCCCTTTATTTCCACGATTTTGCTCTGTGGACACAGTTACTGCTGTTTGCAACATGAGTTCTGGTAGTATTGTCCATCTCTGATCTTAATAAGCTTAAAAGTTCATGAAGTTAGGCATTTATCTACATGTCTTTCTAATTTATTACCACATTATACCATCCTCTAGAACTTACCAGTACTTACGCCAGCAGAGATCTGAGAGAACAGGTTTAGGGTGCATGTAGTTCCAAAATATTTATTTAGATCTAAAGGGAAGAAGTTTTCTTTGCTGATTTATGTTTGTTTGATTGGTTGGTTGGGTTTTTTTGTTTGTTTCTTTTTTCCTTTTCTTTCTGGGCAAATGAATTGGAAGGTTTGGAAGGAAAAAAATGTAATAAACTGCTAGGCTATTTTTTTCAGAAAGAATGAAGCAATAGAGTCTATGTTGAGAGCTAGCTGAGGGCCACTGTAACCTGTGTAGGGGTCTGGGGGAGATTTCTCATCTAAGTGATTTAATAATATTGCAGCTTTGCCTTGCAGCTAGACTATGCTGGGATGGAGGTAAGCTACCATGGGGAAAAGACAGCATGCAAATATTAGCTGCAGATCCACTGACATCATCTCTCAATAACTCCATGTGCCCTTTTGTCTTACAGAAAAGTGGTCCTTTGAAAGATCTTGGCTGTCAGCCAGAAACAGGTTGAAAAATAACAGTCCCCTGGTACCAGAGGGGAAAGGCTGTGCTGGCCAGCACGCTGGCAAAACACAGCTACTAACTGTGCTCTGACAGGTTGGGAAAATACAATCTCTGGGGCTTGTTCTAGGTCCTTCCAGACCTCACTAGTTATAGTCATTGCCTTTTCTGGTGCTGGCTGAGATCATCTATGCACAGATTTTCCCAGTACCCCATTCAGATCCTACTTCAGGCACTCCCTGGCAAACATGATTTTGTAAACACTTTGTAGCACTCTGCCTTTGTGCCCGACTGTTGTGTCTACGGCTGATCTCTTCCTTCAAGCACACAGCTCCACAGGAACCTGTATTTATCCTCATATTCATTGTGCTTTCAACTATGTTCAGCTCTTAGAAGTGTCTTCTATTTGTTATTTTTCTGTTGAAGCCTTTGTTTGCCTAAGTCTTTGATCTCACATATCCAAACATAAATATTCTCTCAAACACTGTGCTCAGATGGCCAGAGGAAGGAACAGTCTTTGCAAATATGCATTGTATCAGTATCTCAAAAATCAGGCAAAGTCATATCCATAAAGCCAAGCATTATCCTCTGTTTATAAGACAGCAAAGAGTGGGGAAGCTTCTTATCACTGCACAGAGCAGCCCTGCACGGGGTGGGGGGGCGGTTCCAGGGAGGGTCAGTCCTGTGCTGGTAAGGTATTGTGGTGACATGGTGGGGGTGAACAGATCATAGGAGGGCAAGAAAGTCATGAAACCCTTCTCTGCTCCAGTCCATTCCCCAGCAGAAGGCAGAGGTCCCTTACAGTCCGCACAGTGTGGCTTTGGGGTGGGAGTGATTAAGAGCAGTCAGGTCTGGCTGGGGAATGCTGCGTCTTCCAGGTACTCTTCATGGTTGCTACAAGGGAGGCTCTTAGAGCCAGCTAGTTCTTTGGTCTCCCCAACAGGACAGCTGCCACGTGGAGTGGGAAGATAGGGATTTGGCCACTGTGATTTACTTTTGGGCAGTAAATTTGAGTGAGAGACAGAGTCATGTCTTGCTTCAAAATACCTGGACACTCTGGGAGTACTGTAAATGGTATGACTGAGCTGTCATTTCAGAGGGGAGAATCAGAGAATGGGCTATTTTAACTTCATGATTTCTGCTGTTGCACATTTGTGCTTTCCAGTAGAGGTCTCCTACAAGATGATCCCCCAGTTTCTTTGGAATAAACAGAATTAATGTGACTAAAAACCCACCCCCAAAAAATATTACCTGCTTACTTCTGATATGATAATAAATTAAATGCATGTTTAAAATTAAATGTATATGTTTTTTCATGCCCAGAAGCATAACCCAAGATCTGTTTTGTTAAAGATCTTTTTAAAATGGATCAAATTCTAGACCCAGTTCCTCCTCTGGCATGAATTCCCACAGATGCCTATGCAAGCACATCTGCTTCCATAAATTGTGGATCTGCTCCTGGCTATTTAAATTATAAGTTTTAATTTTTGAACAGTTAGACTATCTGCGTTCTCTGGAGAGATCCTAAGTCGCTGGCATTTGTATGTTTTCAACACCTAGAAACTCTGTATCCACTCACTGGCCAAAGAGGAGAGGGCTCAAGGACTGGTCAGAAAGCAGCATTTGTGATGAGTCAATTCTAGTAATTTCACCTTACTTAAAAAAAAATAAACAAACCAAACCAAACCAAAAAAAACCCCAAAAAACCAACATTAAAATATGATTATAACTTGGTTGGCAATAACAGTGGCAGAGAGTGTTAAAGTACTCTGGTGGCCTTCAAGACATAGTTGTGGAGGGCATTAGTAAGCATGCAAGCTTCTCTCCCAGGAGGATAAAGAATCATAGAGTCATAGGATGGTTTTGTTGGAAATGATCATCTAGTTCCAACCCCCCTGCCATGGGCAAGGACACCTTCCACTAGATCAGGTTGCTCAAAGCCCCAGCAAGCCTGATTTTTCCAGGAATGGGGCATCTACAGTTTCTCTGGGCAACCTGTGGCATGGCCACACCACCCTCACAGTAAAAAAGTTTCTTTGTAATATCTAATATAAACCTACTCTGTTTCAACTTAAGGCCATTCTCCTTTGTCCTAGCACTACATGTCCTTGTAAAAAGTCCTTTTCCAGGTCTCCTGAGCCCTCTTTTAGATACTGGAAGGCAGGTATAAGGTCACCCCAGAGATTTCTCCAGGCTGAACATTCCTACCTTTCTCAACCTATGTTTGTAATAGAGGTGCTTCAGCTCTCTGATCATCTTCATGGCCCTCCTCTCACCCACTCCAACAGGTCCACATCTTTCCTATGTGGAGGGCCACAGAGCTTGGGGACCCATTCTCTCACCCAGTGCCTTCCCCAGCCATGGCCCAGCACACATTCCATACTGAGCAGTACCAGTGCACCAGCCATGAGAAAACCAGTTATACAGAGAAGACGAGCTGTATTTTCTTTGGCAGTGTACGAATTTTCCAAGTATGGTTGCCACAGAAACAGCTGTCAACTACCTCATGAGTTTGCCACGCAAAGTGGGTAAGAAAATCAATCTTTATTTTGTGCCAGTGTCATGAATGAACCGCCCATCTTTACATATGGGATCCCTAGAGAGTATGTTCAGAATCTGCACTGCCTGCCCATGGTGCCTCAACTACCCTAAAGTATAATTTAATCTCTCTTCTGCCCTTATTCACATGCTGCCATTCAGGCTTTCCCTGAGTACCTCATCAATGGAGAGTAAGTGCAGCACAGGATTTGGTCCTTTCACTTCAATTTTTACGATTTGTTCTTATATAAACACATTTCAAGGAGTTTTAAAAAAAGCTGCATAATTCAAGACAGCTTTTGGCATGATGAAAAGAAAGAGCAAAGAGAGGAGAAAAGATCCTTTCACTCTGATTTCAAAATGAAGGAGTAAAAAGTGTCCCAGACATCTGAGATGGGAGGGTCCAGAAAAGACTTCTTAGCAGCCCCCTATCTACATAAACAGTGAGGCAAATGAGCCAGTATGACATGCTGTGAAAAGCCACAACAGCCCTGACTGTACTTTTCAGGGTCTCAGAGGTTGAAAAAACCCCACCACTTTTTCAACATAGAGCTTGTTGGAAATTTTTTGCTTGGGCTGACCTTCCAGACAAGAAATAGTATTCTCTGCAAAGACTTACACTGGAAAGCATGGCTTTTGTTGAAGAAGGAAAAAAAAAAAAAAAAAAGGAAAAAAAAAGTTTTTGTTTGGAAAGATCTAATTAAATATTTCATTTGAGGTTATTTATTTAGCCAGTTAAAATTTATTGAAAATCACTTGAAATATCAAATTGCAAGGCACTGTAAGAAAATATTAAAGAGTGCACATTGTTGCTTAAATGTAACCATACAATGGTTTCTGAGATGTGTTGCTCTACCTCTCCTGCTTTCCAGCAGCTGCCCTAGACAGGTGATGGTCTGCCATAGCCCTGTGTGTCATCTGTCAACCCTTTGGAGATGTCTTTGGATCCTTTACAGCACCCCACTCTCCTTAGAGGCTGCAGCTGACCCAGACCATTTTTTCCTTGGTACATTTTTCAGGCCCAAAACTGAAACTCATTCACCAGTGCATGTTCTGTGGAAGCCAAAGATGAAGTCACAGAAATCTAACATTGATCTGGCCTTTCTGTCTGGTTCCCCCCTCACCTGGTGAGCAGACTGCTAGGTCTGGTTTAGGAGCCCTGTTTAACTGGTTCTAGCTCTGCCATGAGTATGACCTACAGAAGTCATTTATTTCACAAGCTCTGGGTGGAAAATTCAGAGCAAAAGCAGACAGATACCTGGAGAGAGTCCCAGATCTTTGGGAGGGGTGGGGGAGAAGATTTCTGCAAGTTTTTTCTACTTGGGAAGAGATAGAGTATGTATTGTATCCAGTGCATGTCTTTTTTACAAATGTTCTTACATTGAGTAACTATAACCATCCATAATATAAACTCTAAATAACCCACCACATGGTATGAATCTATAGGTAAGTAAAATTAGAAATGGTTCAAATGAAGTCTTCCAGAACCAAAAGTTTCCTTCTTTTTCTTTTTTTTTTTTTTCCCTCCCTTTTGTTGGCCTGTAATGGAAAATAGAAAATTATACCCCTGGACTTTTTACATCTTCCAATTAACTTTCAGTATGACTATGGGGCATTCAAGTGGGTGAAGATACAGAGAATTCATTGTAAAATGTCCAATAGCCCATTACAATTTCAAACATGCATGAATGAAGATCCACACAAGAAAATTAACCACTTCCTCCAACTATTTGAGAAAATGACACCATCTTGCCTTACATGAACAGGACCAAAACATGCATATGTGTTTTACAATCCTGTTAACACATCTAATAGAATCTGATCCCTTTTAGGCACATTGCCTTAATGGAATCACAGAATAAAAATGAGACATTTTGTTTTGTCTAAATTTCCACTCTAAGGAACTCAGTACTCTTTGGTCAGGGGCATACCTTAGCAGTGGTAATTTAATTGAATTATGATTTTTAAATGCTTATCTGTCCAAATCATATTACATTTAATTAACAGAGCAGCAAAAATAAAATTAAATCTGGGTTAGTTTTCATATTATAGTAGTGGAATGTTAATTTATAAGGACATTAACAAGGCAATCACCTACAGCAAACACCAGGAAGTTGTCAGTAATTGAGGAGGTTTTTTCCTGTTACAAGGGCTATATTGTGAGGTATTTTCAGGGCCAGATATAGCTCTGATCTGGGAGGAGGCCTGCAGTGAAGTGCTCCCATGTCATGCTGCTCCTCTGGCTGGTGATAATGTTAACAGGACAGCCATATCATTTTCACCTTTCCTTGTAAACTCATCCTTGACTTCTGCCATTAGATTGACAGTTGTGTTCTGGTTTTTTTGTTTGTATTTTGTTTGTATTCTATTCACATTCTTCAATTTGTCTATAGAAATTGCGTATTTGATTGTCACACCTCTGATTGAAAAATACAATGTGAAAACAGATAATGCTGTATTTGTGGAAGGGCGGCATGCACTTCCATGGATCTAAGCCCAATCCTGCAAACTGCAGGCTCTTACCTAACTCATAAAGCCACACTGAACTTAATAGCAGTTCATGACCATGTTTGCAAAATATGAACATGCACTACACAGGCCCTGCTTTCTAGAGAAATTAGGTTTGTATTTATAGCATAGTAATAGTCTCCATTTTTACCTTTGGAAGAAAAACAAAAACAAAACCCAAAGTTCAGTATTTTCAGCAAATCTCTAAGGAAACTCCCAACTAATTTATGCAAACCATCAAGTTTATGGCTATGGCTGTTAAACTCAGTTGCTGTCTATTTGTATTAGTGCTTTAGCTTGAGCGGTAGGAGAGGGACTGAGCCATAATATAATTGGATTAAAAATATAGTGTGCCCCATGTAGAGACCCTGGTCCTCTCCAAGACTAGATGAGAGAGGGATTTGGATGGAAGCAAACAGGCTGTCATCACTTCTTCCTATACTGAAAAGCTAACTGCAAATATAAGATATTTTTCTTCTAGACTGACCCTATTTTTGCCTTGCCACTTCATCGTGGATTCTTCCAGCCTTTTGTAAAAGGTGCAGTCTTCCTTCTTCTCTGATTAAGCAATGGTGGTGAGGCCCAGGGGTTCAGGGACTGTCTTTTCTGAAGCTTCACCAGCATGGGCTGTTGATCTCCACACCCTATATGTAGGTACCAGCACGGCCCCAGTTGCAGGGTCTGTGATATGTTCCTGGCAGCGACATCAACCACTACTCCAAGAAAAATTAGGTTTCATTTAAAAAGCACCCTAAGCTAAAGGGGAAGCAGGGCATCATCTGAAAGTTGGAACAGATATAATCTCTGGTTTCTGTTAATCTGGACCCCAGAAAAAGGTCCAACTGGATTAAGAGTGTCTATTTAGCAGGCACCAACTGGCTTTAGTCTACGTGGCATGGGACAAGCAAACTGCGTCCATGCCACCTTGGCTCAGGATTTCCTGCAGGCCTCATGCAGCACATCTTGCCCTCAGGTGTCAGCACTATTCTGTGTAACATTTTCAGCTGAACCTTTCCAAAAAAGTACAGGCCAAGCCTAGAAGTGATGTTTTTAAAGAAAGACTGTGAGGTCAGGTTTTATGCCCTGGACTGTGACACAAAAGCATATGGGAGAGTTTGACAATGAAAAGTCTGCTGGAATAGCATTAAGGAGTGGTATAAATGGAGTGAAGCAAAGCTGGCAGAGGCTTGGCTAAAACCATGATTGGGCAGAGCTATTGGTTCAATAGCTATCTTGGACAGAGCTATTTGGGGTCCAAAACAAAGCCAAGGAGAAAATAAAACAGTAAGTAGTGTGGGTAAATAAAGGATGCAGTAGTGGAATTCATTCCTGGTCCTCCTTTCCTTAGCACCAAAGAAACACTCGGAAGTGGCATTGCATGGCTGTGTCTGCTGCCTGCAATTAATAGCAGCAAGGGCAGTCTGCCTATAAGCCACACTGGGCCAAATGTTCCACATCACTGCTGGATTTAAGCTGTGCTGCTTGTACACAGGTATGACAGAAGGGAGTTTATACTACCCACCGAGTGCCCTGTGCTGCCCTCCCAGCTCAGACAGGTTCTCCAGCAGCAGGAGCAGGGGTGGAGGGACACAGCAAATCACCATTTACCTCAGCTGAAACTGTGGTTGCAGGTTGGGGGAGGAAGTTATCTACCAGGGTATCATATCCATCAGTTACCCACTGATCCGTGTTCTGCAGGGACACTAGTTCAGGCTTACATCCACCTTCTTGCTTCTGGACTGCCTGTGGAGAGTCCAGACCCCCCTTTCTGGCATGAGGGCTTGGCAGCAAGTGTGACACCCTTCTCACGTACTTGGCTGGGCACCTGATGAGCTGTTGGTGAATTGATGATGAGGACAGCACTAAGGTCAGAGGGATGGGTGTAGCAGGATTCAGGAACTTGATGTGTAAATCCTGAGCTATAATAATCCTTGAACCTATTTCTGTAGGTTGAAGCAACCTGAGTGTGTGCTCACTGCCAATGGCATCACTTTTCTACTGTTGTCCATTTCTTTCATGTATGGCTTTCTGAAAGGACTGAATAAAATGAACTGTATTAGAGTTTTATTAAATAACATTGGTTTATGTTAGTACATGCCTCTGGATTGCCAGCATATGTCCCGTTTCTGGGTATTTTTAAGCTGGACTGGACAAGGCTCTGAAAAATACACATGAGAAATCATCAAAATTAGCAGAAGAGATGTCTTCCTGTGAAAAATGGTGACACTGAGGGTTATCCAAACCAACTTAAAACCCCTTTTAAAACATCCATGTTTTTACTTCAGTGGCTAAAGAAACCTTTCCCATTTAAACGTTCTCTAATTCTGTAAATGAGCAATATTATTCATCTTAGATCTGTCAGATAAAGAAAAAATGTACATATGAATTTAATGCCTCAGTTGGTTTATAACCTTACAACTCAGGCAGGAGAGTCACAAATCCATGTAGACATCCGAGTGCTGACTTTTGCATTTGGATTTCTGATTTAGTTGAAAAACATATAAAAAACTTGTGTTGCCAAACAGCTCCCTATTGGCTACACATCTGTACAGGCTTAAGAGCATCATATATTTCTGCAAAGATCTGGAATAAATTGTGCTTGGTTAATTGGCCCCTCGCATGCTTGTTTCAAACAGGAGACTCAGATGAACTCATGTGTTATGGGAGCATCAATAGCAAAACAATACCTCTTTGGTCAAATCTAGTGGGAACTGCCATCATAAATATGGAAGATGGGTAGATGCAGAAAAAAATAATTTTGGGGAGAGGGAAATGTACTTAGAGATGAATATTAGTGACTGCAAGCTACATTCAGCTTCTCAAGCATTAGTTTTACATTTTGAAACCTCCACAATGATTCTGAACAAAAGTACTTGCTGTGGTTGGGATTCATCTACCTAACTCAGCCATCTAGAAAAGAGGCACCTACTCTGAGCCACCCACCTATAAACATCCTTTATAGGGAGTTCTGTGACAGCTTGACAACGGAATATGTCCCCACGTGAGACTGCCTCTTTTTCCATTGACAAAAGCAAAAATATACAGGATTCCATTTAGAGTGGTACGCTAAAGTTTTATCCAGCTAAAATTAGGAATCTACTGATGAATGTGTACTCGCTTGGCCCCTTGCCCAGCCCACATCCATAAGTGGCAAGTGTACAGTACTGACAGCAGATTTATTAATGGTTCTGTTTATGTAACTTCATCCACACCCCACTCTGAAGTCCTTACTCAGCCCCTTTTGTTATACAAACAATGTCTTATCCATTTTATTCACCTGACCCGACCTTGTTTCTTGAGCAGTAGGATATTTGTATGCCATTCTTCTCCTGTGAACATAAACAGCTCTCTGTTTGCAATCAGTAACTCTTAACCAACAGCCAGCCTCTCGCTCAGCTGAGCATTCACCCATAGAAACTGCTCATGTGTTGCTGTGCAGATCTCAAGCATGAAAGTTTGGTTTTCTTTCATGACTGGGATTTTTTGAGAGCAGGTAGAAACTGTGCACAGATTTATGATTTCTGCTGTTCACCCAGCCTAATTTTTTGGCTCTGCCTCAACCTCTTTCCCTTCCTGTTTTCCCAAGAACATTTCCCCTTTGAAAGCCAGGCTCATTAATGCAAATTCAAAACTTTTCAGAGAGCACCCTCCCATCTTTTTAGCCAGCTCACATCCTCACTAGGAGCCTTGCAGGTCTGTCCTTACCAAGCCAGGCTTCTTTCCAGGCCCCTCTGGTCTGAAGTCAGTTCCTCCTCCACCACCTGATATCCTGTGTTCAGCACAAGCTCAATTCTCTCAGGTCTTTTAAGCTCAGTTTCCTCCCTCTGGACTCTTTGCTGAATTTAGGTGACCCATAATGTTTCCCAGAAGGTCCAATTATAGTCACTTACTCCTAACATGTGGAACATCCTTCAGCACATCTGCAAAGTGAACTATGGCTAGCACAGGTGAGGCTGAGCCTGTAACAACTCCCTTCCATGCCAAATAACTTGCATTTAGACTTCCAGAAAAGTGTAAACCATTCTCATGGCCCCTGTTCTAAAGACACAGGACTATATTTATTTGTGGGTTTTAATAAATAAATATGTAGTCCCTCTTATTACTGGCTAATATTAATATTTCTACTCTGAGTTTAGTTGTGGTGACAGTCTGGTGAACACTGTAAATTGGCAAAAGTATTGCTAAGCAAAGAAATCTCTGATATTTCATCACTCTTTCATGCCTCACAGCATTCCTCTCTATGCCAGCAGAGCAGCCTCCATATCTGCAAAATTAGCTTTCCTGGGAAGGAAATCAATCTGAAGTGTTTTTCCTGGGTAGGTTTAAACCTAGATCAGCTTCTCACTCCAGATATCTGCACAACTACGATGGAGGAGGTGATGTACAAGCAGGAATGTGAGGCCAGATTGGGAGAGGGTAAGGCTGTGTCTTTCTGTATCAATGCCCCTCTATACTGACTTTCAGTGTCCATTGAATTGCACTTTCCATTGGTTTACCTGATGTTGTGCCTAAGGAAAATTACATCTCTTTCAGAGACACAGAAAATTTTAAAAAATCATAACCTTCTATGGTGGAAACTGTGGTAATCGCATTTTCTTCAATTCCTGTCAGATTTCACACCCTAGGTTTTATGTGGAGCTCTTAATGGTTTCAGAATCAAAAAAAAAAACCACCCAAGTTTCTATGAGTTAGGAACCATCAGTTAGTCATTTAAAAAAGTGTGTACAGCATATGAAACAGTTAATGCAGAATGATAAAGCTGTACTTCACTCATCCAGGACAAATAACAACCCTTTCTTTACTCCAACATCAACATGTTTACCACTGGGCTGGAGGGAAGACAACACCCCTAGGTATACTCTAAAGAATAAAGTTATTTTCACTTGCAGGAATATTCATTACTTTTACCCTCACAAATACAGTACAGATGTGGATATTAGGGGAAAGCATCTGAAAAGTCATAAAACTGCTACTCATTTTATCATGTACTTACAGTCTCTATATGACTACACTGTCTTTAGCTACAGCAGTGCATTAGTCAGCTGTGCTCAGCACTGACATATCACAGATGAACCACTCTGTGTGCTGCTCCTGTGGTGCTCTAAAGCTGATAAAACTCAGCAGCTGTTATTTTCACTGGCTTATGCAACACATAGTGGGTGTCCTGGTCACTTTATAAATATCACCTTTACACTTCCAAATGCTTATAAGCACATTTATTTCCAACAGAGTATCTCCACTTAGGTGCAATGTGTATTTAGTTGGTGTTATATAAAAAGGTCTGTTCTGAGGGCAAAATGTCTCCCCAGAATGACACATATGAGACTGAAAATATTTTTGTGTTTGTATCCTAGAAACACACACCTAAGTCTGGTCAAGTGTCCCCCACAGGAAGGGCCAGAGTGGTGGAAGAGGCTGCAGCACCAGCTGCTGTGCCTGACCCCTGGCTGCAGAATGCTGAGGCAGCAGAGCCAGCCACGTGGGCTCTCTGAAGCACACCAGTGCTAAGCTTTCAGAAGAAGGGACAATCCCAGCTGGCCTTCTGTGGGGACACTAGCCTGTAGCAGCAGAATGAGAAGAAGCTGGAAAGGAACATTAGGAAAAAGAGATCTGCAAAATGCTGTCTGCCAAGGAGAAGGGTTGAGTATTGACTTGTCCCTCTCAGTACAAGACAGATGTGCCATAAGGGAGCCAGGTTAAAAACAAACATGAAGAAGTGATTCCTCAAGTAACCAGTGGGCATTACTTTGTTGCCAAAAGACATTGTGTATCCACAGGTTAAAAGGGACAGTGGACAAGCACTTGGAAAGGGATCTACTATGGGTTACTAAACAGAAGAAACTGTCACAGGCACAAGAAAATGCCTCTAGTTGAGAAAGGTCAGACACTGTGGAAACACTTTACAGCTTCATTCATTAGCAAGCATCACAATGAGGACACTGTTTTTCTTTTTCCCTAGGAGAGACCACAAGTGTGGTCCCCCATTGCCACAATTCAGGGAGATGAGTTGTCTGTTTTGGGGACACCTGCAAGATGAGCGCAACCAAAATGCTAGAGATGAGCCTCATTCAGGGAAAACACTGAGGGTATCCCCAGTTACTCTGGGAGTCAGAATGTGGGCTTGAGTTACACTGATCTAAACCATCCCAGCTGTCAACATCCAGCCAAACAATGGACAAGTAAATGGCAGAAATTATGTCTGTGCTCCAAACCATGTTCCTGAAAGCCTCTGCTTGTTTTTCCATAAGCATTTTACTAGGTCTCTTAAATTCTCTAGAGCATCTGTAATTGTTCAGCACCTGGCTTATTCCTAAGCTCCGTTAATATCCACTGGGCAGGTACTTTTCTGGGTGAATACCTACAGGCTTATCTCTAAGGACAGTTGCACAGCAGCAAAGAAATCCCAAGCACCTCCATTCTGGGCAGGAGAGGGAAGGGAAGGGAAGGGAAGGGAAGGGAAGGGGAGGGGAGGGAAGGGAAGGGAAGGGAAGGGAAGGGAAGGGAAGGGAAGGGAAGGGAAGGGAAGGGAAGGGAAGGGAAGGGAAGGGAAGGGAAGGGAAGGGAAGGGAAGGGAAGGGAAGGGAGGGGAAGGGAAGGGAAGGGAAGGGAAGGGAAGGGAAGGGAAGGGAAAGAATTAGGACAACCTAATAGAGTTCAAATTAGAACTGCAGAATTCTGGGACAACATGTAGGGCATTTCCTGCAAATGTGGTCTCTCCTGAGCACAAGTGCTCCCTAAGGTCCTGTGCCCCCAGGACCATTCCAGCAGCACTGTAATGTGCAAAGAGCAGCAGCAGCAACCAGCAACAGTGCAGAACTGAACCATTCCTGCTAAATACTATCACCAGCTGGGGACAAAGGCTTATTGACTCACAGCCGCTTGAGCTTTTTTAAAATTAGTATCAGGTTGGACTGGGCTTTGGAGCTAACTGCTACAAAATCTCAGCCTCCCCTCCCCCCTCTTCACAGTCCAGACACACAAGGGCAGGGAGAATATCCCAAATCCATGCCACCAAACGCCCCAGCATTGTGTCTGCAAAGCCCCATAGTTGTGACACCTTCAGTGTGTGCCAATCCAAACAAGAAGCAGTGAGCAGGGCGCAGGTGTGGGAAATGGGCTCCTCCCCGTGCACCAGTGGAAAAGGAGTGGCATGTGGCACCAGCCCAGCAGCCCCTCCTCATCCAAGAGGCACAGAGCAGGGACAGCACACTGCTGCAGGTGCAGGAAAGCCACGGAGTTTGAGTCTCCCTGCAGATTTCCTACGTTCCTTCCAGAGTCACAATGTTTTAATTGATATTTCTTATGAGAATTCAACAGGTGCAACATAAATCCCATGGATTGTGCTGAATCCCACAAAATCTTGACTTTCATTTTGGAAGGGCAGGGGGAGAAGAGGAGTCTTCTTGCTCTTTGGGTTTTCAGCCTTGAGCTACATGAGACAGAAAAAATGCTGTATTTTCTCAAAGTGCTGCCAGATTAAAATAAGCAGCTATTCATCTTATTTTTCTGAAAGGATGGTTAAGTCATTGAGAAAAAACTTATTGAATACAGAAATACTTTCAGTTACAGCACAAGTACAGAGGGGACAAACTTGGCCATTCCCTTTCTGTCCTGGAGTGGGGAGCAAATGCTCCTGTGTCCACTTCTGCCCCTTCAGACATGCACAGCAATGCAGATGGAACAGCCGCAGTGCCAGGAAGAGAACCTCTGGGCTTATGGATACACACTGGGACCCTGCTAAAAGCAGTTAACTAACCCATTCTGCCAAGGCTTTAGTTGTGAGGTAAGAGGTGCTAGTGGTAACAAAGGTAGATAAGGTCACAGCATATGATTTCTTTAGCACAAAGTCATGATACATCTTCTCTTGGTTTATTTTCTACTTGATCAATGGCTCAGTATCTTCAGGATTCCACATGGTACACAGATAAACAAAGAACAGATAGGGAGGAAGATGTTGGAAATAAAGACACACTTCCACTTCTCATTTTTGCAATTGGCCTTGTATAGTATCTCTTTACAAAAATTCCTGATCGAGGTTTGTTAGATGGTTTGAAGATTTTTAGGTTTCTGTACTAAAAAAAAGTACTATAAAATGTTAATCCTGCCCAAGACTTCAGACCACCTAGGAAGATCATACTTCTAGCACTTAGGAAGCAATCAAGCTGATAAACAGCAAATCTGCACGTTTTACTCCCTACTCCTGTACCCATTCTTCACTATCTAGCACATTTGTCGTTTGGTCTGAGTGCCTGGCATGGGTCCTGCACTCATGCCAAGCCAGCCTGATAGTCCTCAAGAGGAAGAAACAGATATCTATCTGCTGAAAGATGTTTATCAACTGATAGATAAGGTTTACATCATTAGGAAAACAACTATTTTCTTCTAACATCAACACTAATTCTCAGCTCCACAACAACAACAACAATGAAACTGCTGGCAGTAGTAATATAATGGTGACATTGATAACAATAAAGACAAGATTTACTGAGAACATACTGAAGACCCTTAAATCCTATAAAGTGATTTCACTTAGCACAATCAGAGATATGATTTTAAAACAGAAATAAAAAAAAACTAGGCATAAAGGACAATCTCTCATTTCTTTTCATTATATATAGCAGAGGGGAAGAAATGGCACTTTTTCCTCCCCCACAAAAATGTGAAGTTTTGCCCTAGAATAAAAAGTTGAAATATCAAATTTTTTTGTAAATGAGAATCTAAAGGAGTACAAAACATATGAATCAACACAAAAACCCCCACTTATCTTACTCCTCTTTGGTGCCTTTTGTCTATACCTTGACTTAAAAGCAATATAAAAAATCTTTACAATATATACTTGGGTGTTTAAAGGCATTATTCTGACTTTCTAAGCATTTTTTTCCTTTTTTTTTTTTTAATTATGGAAAGGGCTATTTACCAACAGACAGTGCATGTTCATCAATGTGGAATTTTTGACAAAAATACAGTGGCTTAATACTTAGTCATTGTAGCCCTCCTCTGAAAGCCTGCTGAATTCTGATACCTGACATTTTCACTGTACAGGTGCTAAAACAGGTCACCATGGGGATCAACATCATTATCCTCATTTACAACAGTGAAAGACTGAGGGACTCACCCCAGTATAAGCAACAGACCATGGAGCTGAAACAAGAACTTTCCTCTGCTGATTGCAGCTCAGTGCTCTTTGGTCTTAGCTGTGTAACCAAAAAATGGTCTCTGAACTGGTCGTTTATAATCTAGCCCTGATTTTGGAAGAAACAGTGACAATAAATCCCATGTCTAAAGAGCAGGAGAAAGACCAGCACTTCTCCAGTGGGAATCATTGTGAGAAATTCTGCTGAATGGTTGAAACAATATAGTGGGAGGGGCGGGGGGTGGAGGTGTCTAAAGACATTGGGACCTGGCACACCCCTCTTCATTTCCCCCTAACAAAGCGGATTTATCTACCTTTATGAAAAACACAATGCTGAGAGAATGTTACCTAAAGTTTAACTAGGGAGTGTAAGGCAAGTTTAAATAAAAGTCTTTCAAGGAAAAATAATGAGCAGAATTACAGCAGAAACAGTTGCTATATGGATAAGCAAAATATTTGACAATGAAAACATCTCTGAGAAGAAAGCACAAGGGTAGAGCTATTATAGCATCAGAAGCCCTTTTCCCTCAGACTTCTTATTTTATACCATATTTCTAAAACACAACACCCACAACTGTTTTTCTTCATCTATCAAAGCATAAAATTGCCAGTCCTTTGACCTAACTTAAAAGAAGGAAGTAGCAATGTTAGGTTTAATTAAAAACAGCAAATATTTGTACAGCTGTCCCTGGTTTCACAGCACAGAAATAGGTTTAGCATCAAATCTTACAGTTTTAAGTCCTCTGGGAACTATATACAAAAACATATAGGATCCTTCTGGCTGACTCGCTAAAGCCAAAAATACTTTTTTTTTTTTAGTTATTTCAGGTGGGACTCATTCAACCTTCCCGTTTCCAACCCACTGTTTTCCTACTTGAGACTTTTTTTTTCCATGCTCCAAACGTGTACTCTCAGCTTGACAGGTTTGGATGCATTTGATGCATTTTGGGGTTGTGAATAATAATAATAGTACTAAAACTGAGAGCAGCCTGTGAAGTTCTGACTTATCATCAGCCTTTCTGATGGAAACCCTGATGGCCAGACCCATCTGGACATTTCCAGTTATCTCTGCCTCTCCATGTGGGTGTCACTGGGAGGCACCTGGCATGGGATGCAGGAGTAACAACCAGATCCATCCCCAAAATTAGGAGGGGTGTGGAATGAAGGACTTTGCTCCTGGCCCTTGGTCTCATTTTAAATTACACATTGAAACACACCGTAAAATCCTTCGGCACCAAGGTTTATAATGCAGCCTTCGGAGGGCTGACTCCACATTCACCTCAGCCCCTTGACTGGGCCAGCCATGGCAAGCCCACTCCCCGCAGGGACCACGGGGGGATTTACACTGCCTTGTGCAAGAGGCTTGGCAACCCCAAGCTCTGGACTCACCTGCCTGTTTCTCCCAGAGACCCACAGCTTTCAACCTGCCGGGGGGTGCTGGAGAGGCAGGTGGGGCAGGTGGCTACCCACCACAGAGCCAGAAATGAGAAGGAAGAAAGAGAGAAAGGGCCAAACTGGGTTAAAAAAAGCTTCACCCAGGTCTGGAGCAGGAAGAGAAGTGGGAATGCTGATGGCCGGTTTGGGTGCTCTGCTTGCATCTGTCAGATACCAGGCAAGGGCTCTCCTCCTCCCCAGGGCTGCTGCAGCCTCCCAACTTCCCCACAGCCCCCACAGCCTTCCCACACCTCTAGTACCAGCAGGTCTGGCCCAGCTTGGCACAGACCAGGAGAGGAGGGGGAGGGGATGCTCAGGGGCTGGAAGGAGAGGGAAGAGCTCTGGGGATTAGCCCTAAGGAAGGAGTGGAGTGGAAGTGGAAGGAGTGGAGACCTACCTCTCAGCCCTGGTGAGCCCAGGCCAGGTGGGCTAGCCCAGCCAAGGCTAGAGAGATGTGAAACACTTCAAGACACGGCTCTGCACAGCAAGATGTCCCTACTAGTAGAAGCAACTTCCCATCTTCTGCATGTAGAACATCTTCTGTTGCCTCTTCTACAGTGGAATCCTCTTCCTCTTCACCCAAGCCTAAGTAAGAGAGAGACAAGAAGTACACTGATCTTGGGTTTCTGACAGAATGGCAGTGGACTGCACCTATAATTGCATGTGCTGGGTCTTGCCACGTGAACTGCAAGAGTTTCAATTACAGTAATTTTCAGTTAAGTAATTTAAGTCTAAAACCCATAAAACAGAAAGCCACTTGACAGTTAAGTGCAGTTGCATCACAGGAGTTCAGGGGGAAAAAAAGCTTTTTTGGCAGAATGAAGGCTTACTGACATGCTCAGTAGCCTGGAAAGATTATTTAGAGCCAGAAGCCAGTTTCATATGTCTAAATTTCTAGAAATGCACATAAAGTCTTAAACTGTGAAGCTATTCTCCAGTCCTCAAGGAGCCAAAAAGCAACACAAGATGCAGAGATGTAAACTGCAAGTGGAATATGACTGACCCACATAGCTCACAGTTGTTCAAAACTAACACACTATATATTCAGCATAAGAGGCCAAATGAACACATACTTGGAAAAATCCTCAATTTTCCAATAAATACAATTGTTACGTGTATTAGCCCAGGAAGAAGTCTAAGAAAAAGCCTAGGTATGGGCTTGCAATTCATGTTAGTTTTCTGAGTCCAATATCTCTCCAATGTCTTGTCCCCAGTCAGTTTAATTTGGCATTGTCCAAAATGTTTTTACCTTATTGTATCTTGGGTATACCATGTAGAACAAAATGGCAGTTCTTGTCCAATTTTCAGTACCAAAGGTGTATGCCACAGAAACACCATCAGCAGTAGACACCAATTCCTGGGCCAGGTGAGCTAAAACTAGAATTTTCTCTTTTGCTTGTATGCCAACTTTCCCAGTAGAGACCAGTGCAATGGGAAACTGGGGCATACTGAAGCAGCAAAGATGTAACCACTTTAAAGTCTCATATGGTGGATAAATACTTGTGAATGAAGTTTTGTTGTGTCTTTTTGTTTCTCTTTATCTGGGTGATGAACTTGACATATTGCAGGATGCTGTTTTCATGTGTACTGTGTCCACCTTTGTGATTGTTCATAATTTGTTAAAAATTAAATCCAAGCTATCTCAAATCAAGAGACATCTCATTCATAAGCTCTGTCACCAAGAATCAGGAGCAACCTTTAAACACTTGGATCCAAATATTTTCAGTCTCCAGGAAGATCCACCTGAGAGTCCACTAGAAATAAATACATGCTGAGGTGGAAGGGATGATACTGGAAACTAAAAAGAGCGTGTTAAAAAATCAAATTAAATAGTCAGACTTTACTCTTAAAAATGATAGAATAGTAACATATTGGAGCTCTGCAATATTAATTTTCCAGTAACTTCATTGTTGCTCATAATTTAAAATAAACAAGGTTAATGACATTTGGGTTTTGCTAGCTTGATGAAATACAGCCATCTCAGTGAAGGTTTTATTTTCTTCCTCTTTTTTCCCAGAACAGCTTTAATATGTACTTGCATGAAAGCATGTGTTTAGATACCACTGGGACTGAAGTTTTCTTTGGGTTCTGATTTTCGTATTCTACTTGAAGCTAAGTTAGGTCCTATTTTCTCTGAAAACCCATTATCATGAACTGTTGAGCCCTGAGACTTTCTATCCCAATCTTACTTCAGTGAGGGTACATACATTCTGCAATAGGTTTCCTCAAACCTTGTGTCACAGCTAACACCTTTAATTGCAAGTAATTTCACTGCTGCAGATTTGAATTTGAGGTAAATTGGATTCCAAGGGATCCATTTATATTAAAACCTGTTTGTAAATTCCAATGAACAAGCCCTTAAAGATAAGCTCTGGGATGATGAATTGTCCACTCCCTTCAAAATGGCAGCCCTTGATAACATGTTCCTCCATTCATTGTTTTTGAAGGAAAGCTCCAGGTTTATGGCTCAGAGACACTCACTCATGCCAGTAGTCAGTATTTGATACTTCTCATTTATTGCTACAATTGCATCTCTTTCAGTTACTTCTTGGGAAACCTGATTTTCCTGTTATCTCTTATCCCCACTTAGTTGATTTATCAGCTGAACTGGTTCAAAAAAATCACTCCATAAAATAATCCCAAAGCAGACAGACACAGGCTTGGAGAAAATATAGAATCAAAGAATGGGAAGAACACACTGAAATAGCTCATCCTCTGTAGGTGCTGGGAACAACATTCCATGCTGCACTGCAGTGCACATTAGACAGTTCTAGTCCTCAGCAGTTAAAAAGCAGGTGTTAATCTCTGATGAAAAGTGACACCCTCACAAGAATTTGGAGCAAACCCTTTGCTATTGACAGCAAGTGTGTTGTTACTACTGGATTTGCAGCATGCCTGTAGAGATGGCTTAGCCGAAGAGGAGATGGGAGATGGGGAAAGGCAAGGGGCCCCTTTCTCCCAACCTGGGACCCAGGTGACCCCTTCACCCCTCTGCCTGCCCAGCTGATTACTGGCATCACACCCACAAGCGAACTCCTTGTGCCTTCTGCCTCCACAAAGGCGCCCTGTATTAATGTCCGTGCTGTCTCTCTCCTGTAATTACACACTGCCAAGGTGAACAGAACAGCCTCTTTTAAAAATAGATTCTGTATTTTAAGCAGCAATATGAGTGCTTTTGAAAAGGAAAAATACAAGTTATAAAAGCTTCCCAAAATAGCAGTGTGTGGCTTGCCCTAGCTGTGCTCAGGTGCAGCTATGCATTACTCCAGTTTTTTGATAACATCCTGTCTCTTGCACTGAAGTTACCAAGGGGTTTTGAGGGCAGTTCTAAATCAGAAATGTGTAGTAGATAGGCCTGGGCCAATCTCAATGGCAGCCAGAAGGGAATGGAATATAAATAATGCTAAGTTAAAATAGCCATCCCAATTGCAAAACAGTCATGGTGTTTTCTTTAAGGGGGAAAAGAAAATAGTGTCCTTAAAAGGTGCCAGATTGGCAGACAGGGATAATAAAAAAACTTCTGTCAGTGCAAGTTTCTCCTGCCCCTATGCTATGGTGCTGCTGCTCTGCCCAGTGCAGAGGAAGGTCAGGGCAGAAGGCTCAATACTCCTAGACAAAAGGAGCAGTATTACAAGACCCCCACATTCTCCTTGCCCTGGATCTTCCATCCAGCCCAGTAGCACTTAGTTTGTACTGAGAGTGAGTCACATCACCAAGACTTAAGCAATGGCAGAGGCAGCTCTGCCAGGCTCCTTGCAGGCAGGCAGGCAGGCAGGCAGGCAGGGGGGCAGTGCATTGCCTCTGTTAAGTCTGCCACAGTGGTGCCAGACACGGGCTTTGTTTTCCTGCTAGAGAGAGACCCATCTCAAGGGAACAAAACAGAAACCCCACGTTCACTGAAGGCCAAACAGCAGCATGTCATCAGGCATTGCTGGCTTTGGCCACAGGTGACCTGAAGATCTGGAGATGTCCTCAGGAGATCAGCAAGGGCTGGTGCAGCCAGGCAACTGTGCCAGCTGCTCAGCATAGCATAAGCCCAGGGCTTTTCACCTGGGGACTTGCCCTTTTTGGGTGACAAATATGGAAAGGGTGGCAGTTGTTAGATGACATTTCTAATGGTAGTTAATAAGATTGTTTTCTGGTTGCTGATTTCCTGCCACAAATCAGAGATTGGTTCTCAGTACCAAACTAACTCATTCTTCCTTATGCGGGAGATCTGATGACTGAGTCATAAATAATGGCTTTCAGGTTGGTGGAAATGAGATAAATTACTTTCATTAAAATTCACATAAAACAGCAGCAGAGTCCCTGCTTGCCATCACAGATTGAACAAATGTGCCAACATGCACGTTTTTCATTTTGCAGCCACTGATATTATGAAGTTGTTCCTGGACCCAATAGGTTTGAATGTTCATTTTTTTAAAGTAATTAATATGAAGAGTGATGCTGGAAAAAATTGCCTCACCCTCCATAAAGTTATTTGCAAGCTGTAGTCATCAATACTCATTTGTGTGGCTATTTTTTTTTTTTTTAATAGTGACAAATGATCAATTTGAACTTTTTCAAGTGATGAAAGGCTTCCAAGATCTTTCTGGAAGCTCAGAGGAAATACGCTTAGGTGATTCCATTTTATTAATATAATAGTGCTACACTCTGCATGAATCTGCACCTGCTGTGTTAGAAAAAGGCTTTGCACTTACAAACTGCAGAACTAACTACATGAGGGGCTTGGGGGTCTTCTTTTTTCCACAGGAGCAGTAACTTTACAAGAAATTATTAAAAACTCCACCATTCTCAGTGGTATATGTCTTAGGAGATATCTTCCAAATGCAACTTTTTCAGAAAACAGATGGTGAGAGACGAATACAGACTTGAAGTGGCGCTTATCTGTCCCATGATGTTTTCTGAGGACTGAGCTGCTCAAACCATGTTTCTCTTTAGGATCATCAGAGAGAAAGAGGCACTCCAGATCCAGTTCATCCTATAGCAGCCATCTAGGCTGGGTCAGATAAAGCATTCTTATTGCTCCCCACTGACCCCAAGCAGAGCCTCTGGGAAAAGGTTTCAGCTTAGACTTTCATGTACCAAGGAATGCCACAGGAATCACTTTCTAAAATGGCCATTTTATTTCTCCAGAAGTTGAGCTATGCTGAGAATTTATACTGGAAAAATATAAAATAGGTCAGTGGGCGTGGTAGTGCTGAATTACCAGAAATGGACATTAGGAGCTCTGGCACTGCAGCCATGACTCCCAGATTTTGGCCCGCCAATCACGGAGTGCATCCAGCACCTGGACCAGGGCACCACCACTGCCATTCTGCCTTCAGTGGAAATTTTGTCTACCAGGACACATGGAGATTAAGAAAAAATGTTGAGGGTTGGCAGCAGGCCTGGGTCTAAAATCTAAGTGTGCTGAAGAAATAGGCAGCTGTCTGTAACAGCCAGCTGTAGGAATCTGTTTGATGGGTCACGTTGGCATCTCTGAGTAAAACAAAAGATGGAAGAAAGCTGTTTATGTCTTCTCCAAGGAAGCCTTTATAAAAGTGGCTTCTTCATAAATGCAGAGCAAGTTGGTGGATAATATCAATTTTATGTTAAGGTACAAAAATAAAAGCTGGGCCATCAGAAACATCCTGAAACTCCAGCCTACCACTGAGTGACAACTGCATGAAACAGACCCAGGGCAGTGGAAAATTTTAAGCCATAAATTAGCCTTGAAACTAGTAGGCCATGTTGTTTTTATTCTGGGGGAGGTTCTTTATTAACTCATCTGTCTAAACATATGGATCTTGACAAATGAAAGCTGCAGGGAGGATCTGCTCCTGTCCTGCAATTGAAAACACTTAAAATTAAATTACTGCAAATATTCCTCTTACCCTCTCTTAAATGGCAAAGTACCACAGAAGCTATTGCTCTCTATCAGTTCAGCTCACAAGGGGCCTATTTCCTGAAGCTAAAATGGAAAGAATTTTTTAGTTTGAAACTTTTTCTTCAGTTAGTTACTGCCCACTTTTACTGAAAGGAGATAAATAAGTTAAGTTTTTGTTCTCTGTCATGTATCCTAACACTCCCATGTGCTCGACACCTGCAAAAGTTAGCAAAGCCAGCTTGTTTACTTAGTGCAATTTATTTGACCTTTTAATATATTTGAGTAAGGATTTTATATCTAAGGCAACTTTACAGAACAGATTTGAAAGGTGACCTTCAAAGGAAACATCAAAATCTTTCTGAAAAGGGAAACTGGAAATATATGTGAAAAGGGCTTCTTTTCAGCTAAGCTCCTGACTCAGGACTCCCTGGCTTTTCAGCACAGGGACGTACCAGAGCAGTGAGTTCACCTTACCTGTAGCAGACCTACAAGTGCTACCATACAATACTGAAGGGCCCAAGAAAGGCTTTGGATGGCCATTTCCTGAGTTTCCATAACAAATGCCTTCTATCTGCTGGCTGGGGCAGTCACTCAGGGCTGGTTTTGAGCTTAACCTGCATTTTAATCCTTAACTGCAAATCCTTTTTGCCTTTATGAAGCTGGGATTGTCTAGGTCAAATGGAGCTCCTTTAGGGAGGGATGGGAGTGGACAGAGGCAAAAGGGAATGTTTTCCTTTAGTCATTGTATAAATGTACACCCCCTTACAGTACCCACAAATCTATGCTGGCCCAGGTCAGTGGCAGGGAGAAGGCTGCCCCTGCTGTAGGCGAGGCCCTACAGCCAGCAGCACCTCACGTCCTTAGGGAAAAACTGGCTCCACTTGGCTTTTATGTCTGAACACAGCAGACAAGGGGTTCCATGAGCTTCAACATACAACATTAGTTTGATCACATTAAGGAATGCATTTATCCCATGCAGAGCATTTCCCCATCACTGGCAGCTATTGGAGCACTGCTTTCCATGTTGCAGGCCATGCCACCTCTGGGGGACTGGGAAGCCTTCAGAATTTGTTATGGTGCACAATGGGCAGTGCTGTCGAGTTCACCCACCCCCCTGGTGATCCCATTCACACCACAGATGAGGCACACTGCATGGAAGTGACGCTTCAGCAAGGGTTGCTGTCATGAAGTCCCCTCAGGAGCCATTGGGAGCTCTCCAAAGACCTCTGGATAAAACATTTCCCTGAGGTCCTACCCCTGCTTGATAATGGTAGAGGGAATTAAATTGCTTGAGGACAGATGCAAAAGGTCTGTCTGACAGAAATAATTTTTTTAAAAAAATTAATTATTGAGGCCTGGGGAAGTAGGTGCCCTTTAATACTGAGCAGGTGCAATTGCAATCTAGGGCTTCTTGCCAAGACAGCTTGCAGTGGCCTTTAATGGTAACACATATTTATCTCAAACCTGAAGATCTTTCCCACTAAATCAGAAAACATTCATAACTGGGAAATTTCTGCTTAGAAAATCATGTCTAGAATGCTTGTGGAACAGTATTTTTCCCTCACTTCTTTTAGCTTACTCTTTTAGGAGAGCATTGAGTTTAGAAACATCTGTAGTCATATGGCTTTACAAAGAGACGGACAACAATTTGAGAAAGACTTACATGAAGCTCACCAGTGTTTGAAGACCATCATTGAGAAACTCATTTGTTCATTGGCAGTTTTTACCTCAGATTCTTATATTCTGGTCCAATCTGCTCTGAGACAAATCCTGCAAAATCCCCTGGCAATGTGAAGGAGCAGGCTGCTTGCCCAAGGAACGAGCAAAGCTTATGAGCTGTAACCTTCCTATAACAATAACAGATATCTTGAAAGGTGAATCCTGGAGATTTCACTGTAGTGAGAGCTCCTGCTGACTTGACATCAGTGAAGATTTCCCAGAGGAAATGGCGTTCCTGCAAAGTAGTGAATAGCCTTCTCAAATCAAACTCATACCAAAACCATGTTATTAGGAGCTGGGAATGTCTCCAGAAGTTGCTCTGGAGGAGCAAGAATTCATTCTTAAATAATAGGTTCTCAAAATGAATACAGAAATGTGGAGGCTGAGAAGACAACCATTAGAAATATCTCTATTTTCATTACAGATCAGGAAAATGTGTTTTCAAGTAATTCTTTATGGAGTGAACACTTGAGAGAGACAGAGAAAATAGAGTGCTTAAGTATGGACTCTTTCATGACAAGGTATACAGTCTGATTATGTTGCAAGTAAAGAAAGTCTGCTAGACCTTTACTGAATTTTACCACAATAAGATAACTAACCAATGGAGAGGTGTAAGTGCAGTATGTCCTGTTGAGAAAAGGAAAAAAAAAAAAAAAAAAAAAAAAAAAAGAAGAAAAATATGTGGGTCCAGTGGGATCAATTACTTTAAAGCAATAAAAGGTCTTGGTAGATGATCCAGTGGAGGTGAATGGAAAGCAAAGCAAAAGAGGCATTAACACGGTGAAACGAAGGTATTTATAAACCGAGGTGAAACATTTGTGAAGATTGCTTTGCAAAGCTTTCTCAGCCCCGTGACTGTGCAGCAGACAGCATAAAACTCTACTCTTCTACTGCCAAATCAGGATGGTTTATGAAGTCACTTCTGTCAAGCAGCTGCAGCTGTAATGCTGAGAAGAGGCATTCCCCCCTTTTTGCAATAAGACTTAATGTCTGCGTGATTGCTGAGCAGAAATAAGGGCTTGTAAAACTTTTTTTTTTTTTTAACAGGGATAAATTAAGCTCTTTTTAAATGTGATTTGGGTAGTAGGTGAGGGAATTTTGTAGATACATGAGATAGAAAAGTATCTCTTTCCATTGGCTGGAGGAATAAATTTCCATATGCGATTTTAAACTTTTTTTTTAATTTATTTTTTAAAATTTGCTAACATGTGATCAGAAATTTCATCAGTGGAATATTTTCCGAATGTGGTTCCATACTCTGATTGATTTGCCGTATTTTATGTTCACACTTTAAATGTTACACTGGTGTCATTCTCACAACTACAATTAAGGCTACCTCAAAAAACTTACTCATTGGTTCTTGGTGTGAATGCAGACAGCTGCCCTGGGTTAAAATTTTGCATGGGATGTCTTAGCTTAGGAATTATTTAGAAATAGGAAAAAATGCCATGAAGGTCCAGCGAGCACTAAATACCTCCTTTCTTTTTTTAAGTGTGACTCTATCCCTCAAGGGAAGAGGGAAAAGGGCTCTGTTGGGAGCACAACTCGGTGGTGATGGCTGAAATCTTGTGATCTCCAGGGCAATGCTGAGCATAACAGCAGGCAGCAAATAAACAGAGGGAATGCACACAAAGGTGTTGTACATGTTCTTACACAGGCTCTAATGAGTGTGCATCTATTGTTGCTGGCACCACCCTTCACAGGGAAGGGACAGAAAGCTGAAGAAGTCCTATGAAATGAGTCCTTTGGCTATTTTTCTAATGTTATCCTCTCTGTTGCAGAGGAGAGACACGTGGGCAGCAGAGAGGCCAGGGGAGGAAACGTGTGAGGAGGCAGCTGCAGCCCTGAGATTGCCCCACTTTGCAGAGCACTACCACCCCACACTTTGGTGTGACAGTCACGTGCCGGAGCCCAGACCCCTGTTGCCCTGGCTGCAAGGGGCTGTTTTGTTATTTGCCAACATTAGAGCTTTTCACAGTTGTTTCTATTAGTTCACTCCATCTGCCCTCAGACACAAAAATACCCCATTACAGGTATTTACAAGAACTGAGTTCCAGTTTCTTCAGCAATGCATTAGCCTCAAGCACAAATGGTTTCATCTCCAGTTTAATTTAAAAGTCATTTAAAAGAAAAGCTTTCCCAAAGAATCTCTATACCTCTCACTTGTAGGCAGCTCAGTGTGCTGAAATCCTGGTCTGAAGATCAATAGCAAGACCCTGTCAACGTCACCAGGGCCAGAATCTGAGCTATGCTGTGCAGGTCAAAGCTCGCTTCATCAGTGCTGCTAACAAGGTTGGCACGAGGGAGATTCTGAAAATAAACAAACGAACCAACCCCTGGCTGATTTGAACTCTGTCTGTCAGGTCACATGCATGTGTACAGAAAACTAATGAGAAAATTGCCGAGGAGTGAAAGTATTTGGCAGATAATTTTCTCTTCAAGCTTCCTAGAAAATAGCAAGTCCAGCCATAGCTCCACCAAATTGGACAGGTTCCCTTCTGGATGTCTCAAGACTGCAGAGATTCCTAGCTGAAGAAACACAAGGCCCAGAGACTTGAGGGAAATTTAGACCTTCTGAATATGACTCTTCATGTTATTTTACAAGAACTAGTGTTTATGCTGAAAATTTCCAGAACTCTTTCTTTCCCAAACATTCCCACTTAAAATGAATATTTTGGTTCATGGTCATTTAAAAAGAAAACATTGTTAAATTCTTTGAAATTCTGGCTAGAAATTCAAGAATCCCTGGGGAAATTCATCTTGCATCAGCGTATACAGCACAGGTTTTCAATTCCTCTCCTTGTCCTCAAGATGATGGTGAAACGGAATGGGAGGGCAACAGGTTCTCAGGCCCTGAATCTGCAAACACTTTGGGTATGGTTTCATGACTCAAAGTGCTCACATTACTGTGGTTTAATAAGTTACCACCCATCAGCTGAGCTGTGGCAACTGCCTGTGCATATACAATTAGCTCACCCTAATTGCAAAATGTGCAACTCACCCCCTTTCAGGAGATCTGTGCAGCTGCACGTTTATCTCAAGTTACCCCTTGGCATGTTTGCTGCTCAAGGTCCCGTTTCATCATGCCTTAATTGAGACGAAGTGTGCTAGAAGATACAAGCATCCAACATGCCCCTGGGGTGGGGATTCACAGCTCTCCTGGCCTTGTGGCCTCGGGAGGCTGGCAGTCCCCCACCAGGGTGAGCAGCCCTTGAGCCACGGTGCAAGCTGCTCTCTGCAGTGCCTTGTGTTTGCTATGCAGCTGGTGAAAATTAGAGCATTAGAGAGAAGGGCCTGTATTCTGCCTCCCTGCCTTCAACACTTGCAAAGGGACCTGCTGCCCAGAAGTAGCTGCCCTCTCTCAATGGTGAGTCTGTCACCAGCTCAAGTGCCACACACACTGCTGCCACACCTAAAAAAGCTCAGTTTTTAATGCTAGGATATCTCACTTTGGGTTCAGGAGAACAAACACTGCTTGCACCTCTGTGATTTTATATACCCACCCCAACATCCTACACCAAAGCATCTTTGACTCAGAGCTCTCTGTATGCACCTTTTCTGTCGTGCTTTCCAAATGACACCACCCAGTTTAGCACAAAACCAGCCTCTTTGCCTGGGTTATGTGTTTACATCTCCTGCTACCAGGCATTTGATGAAACACCTTCCTCCTCCTTACCAGTCCTTTTGGGCTTGGATGACTCAAATCCTTACTCACATAAGCAGCCCTTGCTCGAGCACACACACTGTTGTTTCAGCTGGATCTTCCTACAGTAGCATCTAAAGGATCAGGATGTTTCCCACCAGCATGCAAGGTTTCAAACACAAGATATGCTTGCTACAGCAGGGAACTAGTGAATAAGACACAGAACCAGCAAGGAAACCCTGAGCATGAATGTATCAACAATTCCATCTGATAAAAGTATCCTCCTATTGTACTCTGCACATGAGCCTCAGGTTAACAAATGAGGCAAAGTAGTCCAGGAAAAGAGAAAACTTACATAGTAATGCAACAAAAATGTACAGATACACCCTTTTCATGGCATGTGGGGAACTACTTGAATTTTGTTTCCAAAATCTAGGATGAAATTTGAAAACTGAAAAAATAAATTAGAAAAAAAAATTAGTGATTTTTCATATAGATATTTTTCTTAAATAAATCTCATGCTAACTGCCCTGCATTTTATTTTAGTTGCTGGAACACTTTGAGATGTAAACCAGAAAAGAAGACTGGAACACTTTTTTTTCAGAATGTGTTGGTCTTGTTCTGACCAGTCTTACCATTTAGGTAACCTTTCCGTATCTCTGTAGCACATTTCATCTGTCGTTCACCTTTGAGCAGCACACCTGTGCTCATGAATCCCTGCTCTGAGATTGCTTTAGACTTCCAAATTCCTGACCAGCTTCACAGAAGCACAGTTGTTTGTTTGTCAGACATTAAAGTGTAGTTCCTTCACAGCCAACTTCAAATACTCAGTGCCAGACTAAATGTGCAATATCTAACGGGCCTCTACAGCTAGAAATTGAGGGGTTTTTAACAAATTTAAGTTGAATATCCTATGGCTTAGAGGTGACTGTCACTTTGAACATCTCCAGACAATTCAGAGGTTGCTAAGTTTGTGTTATGTGCAAACTTGCACTTGCTAAGAAAATGTCATGCAAATCATCTAAAACCTCCCTAGGAAAACTGATTTTATAATTGCATCACATCACGGAATGTTCCGGTTTCTTCTTTAGCTGTGTTTGTGGTCATTAGAAAAGGTCACTGTGCAACAAGCACTGTTAAGGCAGTGCCATTGAACAGGCAAAGGAAAGAAAGAGTTGCCAGAGTTTGTTTTTTTTGCCAGTCCAACAATACGCTCCCTTTTGCACAGGCATAATGTGAAAATTTTTAATTCCAGACCCTTTGTCTGAAGGCTCCTGCTGCAGTGTGAACCCCGGACAGAGAGATACCCAGGACAGAGAGCGTTCCCTGAAGGAGCATCCCTGGGACTTTTAGTGTTGTGCCTGGCTCCGTGTCTCCTCTGCGGAGGAGGAGCTGTGGCACACAGAGATGGCCGAGAGATGCTGCACAGCCACAGGGGACCCCAGCTGCCACAGCCCCTTGTCATCAGTCCCACGGGCAAGACAAGGCCAGGCAGCCTCTGGACGGGAATGGACAACTCAGAAGGGTTGAGACAGGATTACTTGGGCTTTAAACCAGCTTTTCACCTTGCTGCCCAGCTCTGCACATGGTGGTGCCTAACTTCAGTGCCTTGTGTAACTTTGTTTCCCCAGAAGAAAACCAGCAGGAACTGGCGAGGGATCCCGGCCAGTGCTCTCCAAGGTGCCTCTGGCGCCGGGCTGCGTAGGCGGGCAGACGGAGAGCCGGACTAGGGGCTGCATCCGTGTCTATCAGTCATCCTCATGCCGGCTCTGCTCCGGAGGGGCCCCGGAGCGCCGCGTCCCCCCTCGCCCTCGGGTCCCCTCGGGTCCCCAACAGCGCGGCCGGCGGGAGCTGCGCGGGGCCTCCCTTCCCGCGGCCGCCCAGCGGGTGGCGCTGGAGAGTCGCCGACGGGGCGCGGCGGGGTCTGCGCGGGAGCGGAGCGGGAACGCACCGGGAGCGGAGCCGGGAGCATGAATGGACCGGGAGCAGAGCGGGAATGGACCGGGAGCGGAGCGGGAGCGGAGCCGGGAGCGGGGTCTGGCCCGGCGGCCCCGCCGTGGGTGGCGGGAGGCTGCGGAGAGGGTGAGAAACAGGGCGCGGAGCGGGCGCGGGGAGGGAGGAAGGCAAAGGTGGGAGGAATTAAAAGCGGAAAAAGTGATGCTGCCGTGGCAGCTGCGGAGGGCTGGGCGAGTGGTGGGAGGCGGGGCTGGGCCACGGGGGCATGGGATGCGGCGGGGGAGGAGAGGAGGGGAAGGGAGAGAGGAGGCAGGGAAAGGAGGGGAAGGGAGAGAGGAGGCAGGGAAAGGAGGAAAAGGAAGAAAAATAAATAAATAAATAAACAAAAGGAAGAAACTTCTCTGTGCGTTTTCTCCTCAGCTTTTTTAGAAGGTCAAAGTAATTAAGTTAACTATCGTTATATTTTATCGCTATTAAATTTCCACCCACTTCCACGCTATTTGCAGGGATTGAAAGTGCAGGAACTCCAACGCCACGGGAAGGCTGTTTTCCAATACAGTGTTTGCTGCACTCCCCAAAGCGCTGGAAATCTATAGCTATAACAAGGGTCAGGTTTCTCTTTTTTTTTTAAATCACACGGTTACTTTGGTTATACTTCAAGTACAACTCTGCCTTCACTAGTGGGAACATGTACCAGTATAGCACCTACTTCTCCTGAGGAGTCAAAAATTACACCAGTGAAGAGGAGCCTTATAGCTGATGCAAAACTAAACTTACTGTAGGACTGTGCCGCTTGCACTGTGCCATGACATCCAACAGGTACATTCTGTGTTCAGAGTCACACTAGTGGGCTCAACACTTGCTGGCAGCATGAGACTACACAAAATGTAGTATCACTCTGCATTCTTCATTTTAATGGCAGTTCAGGAAATGCTGAAAACTTCCTGTATAAAACCAGATGAGGGAAAGATGCTTAGTGCTCCAATAATAGCCTTTAACCCAAAGGCTTTACTTGCTTGGGTTATCTTATTTTTTTTTTTTCAGGGAATCATATTTTCCAGCTTTTCTCTGTTCCATTGCATTGTCCCTTGGAAGGCTGTTAACATTGCAAGGTCCAAGCCCTGAGTTTTGTTTGGCCCCTGCCATTGCACACCAGTGAAGGTGGCCACAGTACTGCCAGGAGACACAGCAGCACCCACATGCACATGAAGGAAAACTACAATAGTCACTTCCCAAAAGAATCTGCTAATCATTTTTGTTTTACCTTTTCAAATAACTGCTGGTGACTCAGGCTTGACATAGCTCCCATAATCTTCACACATAATTAAGCAATTTATACCCTGTATCTGTGGGTAGACACTGCTGTCAACACTCAGGCCGGTTCTGGAAATGGCTGAATTGCTTTCTTTGGGAGAAAAGAACTAACAAACAACAACCACCTCTTGCTTTCTGCCACCTTTGATTAAATAATCTTAAATAACAAGACTGTACAGTAGGGAAATTTGCTTGTGTGGGCCATTGCTTTTGAAGCTGATGTGACAGCTTGTTGCACGACTCTGTACGCATTCTTCCATTTCACGGTGATGAATGCAAGAGATGAGTGCAGTGAGAAGTTCTTCACTTTTGTTACTCTAAATTGATAAAATACAGCTTTGTTGGCTCTGATGTTACACTGATATCGGTGTTTCACACCTCAGCAGTCTGAAAGTGGCCATAGTATCTGTAGGATGGGCTGAGGAGCCCCAGAGTGGACCCCATACAAACCCAGAGTTTTGCTGCTACCCCTCCCACTGCAGCATCAATGTCAGAGGGAGCGCCAGGGAGAAGTCTTGCTGCCCCCACAGGTTACCATTTGCCTGTGTTAACAGGATATTCTGAGTAATATATATGTTGTCTTCAATTTTCTGAAGGTTTTTTGCATGGACAGGATTGTCCCAAATATATGTATCATCAAGGAGCCTTGCAAGGGCCCCAGGACATCTGGACTTTGAGAGGAAAATAGGAAACTTGTGCTGGGGGTGAAATAGGCTGTAGTGTCAAACCAGACATTTAAAAGAGATCCAGACTTTGCAACACATATACATAAATTAAACTGGGGAAAAAAAGAAATGTTAGACTCATGGAATCCTCAGTTAGAGGTGAAAAACACTCTTTGTTCTTCTCTTCCCCACAGTGAAATAGGATGATTTCTTTCATAACTGTACTATTCAAACCACCTTTTAGACTTATGGCTTATTTCCATTATTTTAGCAAAGGTGTGTCTCATTCTGCATGTGATATTTGAAATAGAGGGGACTTGGTAGCACTTTCCAGGTTAGCTAGTCCATAATCATACTATCATGAAAGAACAACTTCTCAGTCTCATGCAAAAGGAGGAGAAATTGAACAGTTAAGAAAATGCAGGTGCAACCCGGTTACTGGGAGGATTTTTCCAGTTGTTGGATGCTGCAGATGGTGGAAGGGTTCCTCCAGAAAATATTGGTTCGCTCTTCATCCTGGCACATGCTGAACTCATCTGCACAAAGCAAAAGGAGACACTAGAATTCAGTTAAGGAATCGAACAGTTTTTTGTAGAAAAGCTCATAGACCATTTTTAGGTATTTCTCCCCCATTTTTCCCCCCCTTTTTTTTAATGAGAAAAGCAGTTATGTTAAAAACATCATGGGGAGTAATTCTGAACTGGCAGAGAGATGGGATAGATGATTAAATAGATTCTTTCCATCTCCGTGTTTTGTGATCTGTGAACTCACCTTTGGGAAACTTTTCTCATTTCAGACTGAGTTTCACTCCCCCAGGGTTGTCTGTAGAAGGTGAGATATTTACCCTAAGCAGCATTAACACTACCACTGTGTTTTGGCTTTAAAAGTAGCAAGATGTCTCAGCCTGAAGAAGCCATCACAGCACGACTCTTCTCTTGTTTGCTTTCTTCCTGGAGGCCTCTCCACAATACTTTCTGCTGGTGCTTCACACTGCAAGCCAGAGGTGCAGTCAGCTGGATGTGCTGCACGAAGGTGAGCTGCACGAAGTCCCCTGGGACTTCCTTTTGCTTCCCAACTTGTTCCTCACTGGCTGAATGCTCACATGAGGGACAATACTGAAATATGGTGAACAGTGCAATTTTTAACAAGCTCATCTTTCTTCCCTGCAGTGGGTGGACCCCTTGCCAAGGAGTGTCAAGATATCTGTAAGCCCTCAGAAGTCCTGCAGCTCCTGCTGCTTCCAACACCAAGGTTGGTGCTTAGTGAGCATAGCAGTGTCCTTAGCCAGTAATCCCATTTAATGTGACTCATTGTAATCCAGGGGAACTGGGTGACAAGTGTCCAAGTAATTCTTTTTATTGAGGAATGTGCAGAGAAGTTTACTTGGGATGTTGTTGGTTTTTTTTGGAGAGCAAACAGCAAATTAGAGGAGGGCCTTCAAAAATGAAAGGTGTGGAGGAAAGGACTGGAGTCACCAAGAGCAGTCCAAAGCATTCGATCAAGCACCTGGGAATGAAGAGTGAGAAAAGTTTGTAGGAGTCACAGTCTGTGCATATGTGGTGATCTGTTGTGAGGCTTGCAAAAGGATCAGGCAGATCCCCAGCTGTGGAGCAACTGATTTTCCTCTGGCTTCATCCCCATGCAAATCACTTCTGTCTCAGTACCCAAGCATTGCTTCACCTAGGTTGGTTTCTTCTGGGTGGTTGATTTTACTCCAAGCAACTGCATTTATAGCCAAAAGCCTGGGATCTAGAATAATGTTTAATTTGGTTTACAGCTTAGAGGATGTAAGGAGGCAGTAATGTGGATATCAGTTTGGGGAGAAAAACCAGTAACCTGGAAACAGAGACATAAGAGGACGTTCACCCATTTCAGCTGAACAGTTTGCCATCACATGGTGCTAAGAGGACAGCATCAGGCTGATATCCAGTGCTCTACAGGTTTTCTTTATATTCTTATTAAACTTTCCAAATTAGAGACAGTGTAAACTTATGTAAATAACAGTATGTAATACATAACTATTTTTGATGTAAAAACAACTCCTGGTGCCAAGAAACAATTTATATTTGAAAAATAAAAATCTCAGAAAAGTCTCATTTCATTTATATTTCTTTTCAGACTGGAACTTTGTGGCTTGGAGAATGGATACACTGACCTTTTGCTGGTGTGCTCTTCAGCTCTTGCCACAGGCATCTGAGTGCAAGGGAGCTCAGTTGTCCTCCCCAAACCCCTACACATGCAGACTCTTGTGATCAGGAGCCTGTGCTGGTCTTGCCACAGATTTCCTGTGCGGTCTTGGATAGGAAGGTGTCTGTGTGCCTCAGTTTTTCCATCTGTAAAATAAGAACGATGTTACACTGCTTCACTAGTGCAGCTAAATTTTTGCTTTAAAAGCACTCTGTGACCTTTGGGTGAATAGTGGTAATGAGCTGTTTGCCTTATAAATAAGTATCATTTGCTGTGATATAAATATTTTTTTGTATTGTTCATACTGTGTTTATTTTGTGCAAGTGAATACAGTCCCAATGAAAGCAGGAGACCAAGTATTTTGCTTTCCCACGTAACTCAACCAGCGTTCCCAAATTCTGATCTCTAACACCTCTGCTATTGCAGTCCTGGGCCTCTCTTGAGCAGAAACTGCTGATCATGCCAAATTCTCTGGTGTTTTGTAATGTGGGCTAACATGTGCCGAGGTTTGGATGAGACCAATAGACTCGTTTTCACTTAGGGCCTGCGGCAGCACTGGAGCTGGAGAGAACAGAAGTGAAAGGTCAGTCTTTCCCTTCCCAGAGCCACACAGCTCCTGTTTGAAAACAAATAAAAATATCATGTGACTCCTAATATTTATAAATATTTTTTGATAGCTTTAGTGCCTTTCTTCCAACTTTACACCAAGAGGACATTTAGATGTTATTACTTTTATACATTTGCATTGTTTCTTACTTGGAAGTTTTGCTTGACCTATTAATATAATAATTAATATTAATATATTAAATAGGTCTATTAATATAATAGACCTATTGCTTCTCTCATTTTTCTAATTTTGTGTGTGTCAGTTTATGTGTAGAGTGTTAGTTGGCTTTCTGGAACAAAGTGGGTGAATATGACCATGCACTTTGAGAAAATAAAGTCTGAATAGATATGGATAAACAACCTAAAGCATGTCTTTGGAGAATGATTAAAGTGAGCATGTAGCTTGGGTAAGCTGGGATCATGTGCATGATAAATTACTATGTCTTGAAGATGAAGAATAAATTGCTAGATCACAATGAATGGATGATTTACCATGTCTGTGCCCTGAAGGACACAACAGTATCCACTTTCCACTTCCAATAGGTGGTTTCTGCTGCTTTTCCAGATTTCCTCTGGAGTCAAACAGAGAGGCACACAAAAACAAAGAAATGATCCCACTTATTTTGTGCATTCTGTTTTGGAATGGTGGAAATCAAACACTTTGATTGCTAAAGCTGGTCAGATGGATCCTACATGAAATACATAAAATGATATTATTATCAGAACTCCGTCTTGAAGGGGTGTAGCCATTGAAGGATAGAATCCTAGAATGATTTGGTTTAGAAAGGACTTTAAGGATCATCTAGTTCCAAATTTCCTGCCATGGACAGGGACAGCTTCCACTAGACTGGGTTGCTCAGAGTTCCATCCAACCTGGCCTTGATGGGAATGGGATGGGGCATCCATAGCTTTTCTGGTCAACCTATTCCAGTATTTCACCACCTTCACAGTAAAGGATTTCCTCCTCTTCTTCTTCTTCTTCTTCATCGTCATCATTGTCTTCTTCTTCTTCTTCTTCTTCTTCTTCTTCTTCTTCTTCTTCTTCTTCTTCTTCTTCTTCTTCTTCTTCTTCTTCTTCTTCTTCTTCTTCTTCTTCATCGTCATCATCAGTGCACATATAAGACCTTGAGACAAGCTTAGGAACTGAATATATACATAAAATATCTGAGAAAATTGGTGATGCAGCCAAGCCCTCATATACCACTGCCACCACCCCATTTGTTTTGAGAGGAGCTCTGCTGTGGACAACCTAATGATCTAAGAAGGACTTTCTCGACAGGTATACTACTTGAGACAGTCATGTCATGTTTCTGAAGGTGCCATCCAAGCAGCACATAAGGAATTACTTCAGGACAGAAAGACAATCCGCAAGGACATTTTATCTCCAGTTACTAGATACCATCACACCCTGGAACCTACATAGAAGGTCACTGAGTGATTGCTGCTTAAGCTCATGTTTAGCTGTAAATTCAGTGCTGCCTTCCTTATCTTTTTGCAAGACTCGATATCCAGGTCCCTGTTAAAGGAGACACTGGAATGTATTGCATGGTGCTGCCTCATCACAAACAGCACGGTATAAAAAGTCTCTGGAAAGGTATACAGCTCAAATCCCAGAAACAGCGATTAGCAAATAAGGGTGAATCTCCAGAAATCTGAATCAGGTAGTCACTAAAAGCATTGAATACTGCTGAAAATTTTATGAAAACATGAAAATATACTCTGATGAGATTGCTCACAATTTTCATCTCTAATTACATGAGAAAGACTACAAAAAAAAAAAAAGAAAAATTTTTTGTGCTTTTCATTGGCACTTCTGCTACAGGTACTCATTATCATGAGAAATGTGAAGCTGCAGAAGAAGCAGAAGAAGGAAAACAAGCTGTTTGTGCAACTTCTGTGAAACTTTGAATTTATTTGACTGAGATCAGGACTAAGTTAACCCTTATCAGAAACCAACCTACCTACATTAGAGTCTGCCCGCCTGATATTGCTCTTATTCTTGGTGGTGAGGGTCTTTCATCGAAACAGAAATATAGAAGTTATTGTTACTCTGGGTATAACATCTCACCCAACAATAGTTGTTTTGTGATTGAAATGAGGTTTTTTACCTGGCAGAGTTTATAATGAGCCAAATTTGAGCAGTTACAGCCCCAGGCCACTTGAGAACATTACAGAGAGAGAGCAGAAGATCTTGATGGTGACAAAGCAGCTGGCTGGGGAAGCCCTGATGGTGGAGTCCTCTGCACTAGCTCTTCATCAAATCTCAACAAAAGTTTACAGAGAACAAGCAAGTAGTCCCTACTGAGCATAGTATATATGCATGTGGCAAAGAATTAAGTGTATTCATTTTCTGCTGTAATTGAAGAAAAACAGGTTATCAGGATTTATACCCTGCTGTATATATGATAGGCGTACTAGCATAATTGGAAAAGCGGGTCCATGTTTCTCCTCCTTTCTGCAAATAAATTCCTGAAAAAATGTAACCAAAGGCAATGAAAGTATCAGTAGGGAAAAAATAAAGAAAGACAAAAAAGGTTATTTGCTGAAGATGGTAAAGCAAACAAGCAGGTGTGGATTTATCAGTGTGAGAGAACAGAAATAAAATTGAAGGGAGCACACAGAAAGAAGATGTGGCACTTGTCTGCTAGGAGAAAGATTCTTTTTCCAGAGATTAAAGAAATCACTTTATGTCCTGCAATTTTTTTCTTAAGAAAAATGAAGTGGCAAAACCAGGAGAACTTCCCCAGCAGCAGGCTTAATGAAAACTGAGGTGAAATCTCTGTGTGCTCCAACCCAAGTGTATATTAGTGGCAAGAAGGAGGAAGAGTCAGCAATCCAGCATGCTGGAAAGGGAGGCAAGCTTGAGGGTGGCACTTTGACAGCCATGGCCTTGGAGGAAGGCCTGGAACAAGCAGTCATGAATGGAGCTCAGATCTGATGACCTCTGTGATCAGGCCATGTATCACAAGTTGAGTCCATTAATAAAACCTTGTGACTTGCTTGGTAAAATTTTGCTGAAGGCATTTTAAAACGTGGCTAATGAAAAAGCTACATGGTCCATTCCAGACTTGCTTAGGGAGGAAGTTTCTCTGCCCCAGAGCTCTCTTCAGAGATACTTGGGGTAGCTGAAAGTATCACTAGGGAACTGTTTGTCATCTATGGGGCACTTCAGTTTTTTGTCCACTTTGATAGGTCTGTGTAAGATTCAGTGTGGTGCTCCCACTGAAACTATCTTTTCCTTATTTTTTCCCTACAAGGACTGCTACTTGTGTACCAATTCAGTTGAGCGAATGTGGCAGTTCTCAGCTACTACTAGAAATCAGTTATTAGACGTGAACAGTAGTTTGGGTTGAATTTACTTGGAACAAGTCACTTACAAAAATGTTTATCATCAATACAAAAAGAAGGCTGAATAATTCTAATATAAATGAACACCTTAAGTATTTCAAAGCTTCTACCATACACTAATTTATCTCCTCTGGTTTATATCCCCATGTTGGTTGATGCACCTATGTATATAAATTTCATAATCTTTAAATTTTTATCTTTATCTTTTATTTTTATCTTTTATCTTTTATCTTTATGTTTTTAAATTTATTTATCTTTATTTTAATATAAAGATATTTAAATCTTTTACCCATACAGTTTCTCGTATTTTGTGTTATTTTTATTATATTCTTCAAAATTACCTTTAATAAACCCCCAAATTTTGGTACTACTGAAATTACCAAAAATATGTTTATGAGCTTTATCTCTTTAGGAGCAAATATAAAATCAAACTGGATTTTTTTTAGTGTAAGCCACTTTCAACTTCTAAATGAACAAGAAAATCTTTGAAGAAATTTTTGAAGTGTTCTCTGAAATATCTCCTTACTTAAAACAAAGCCATATCACATCATCCATTACAAAAATATTTTCCTTTACCAAGAGACCACACGTGAAGCTTCAGGTGGGAAAAAATTAGACGTACAAAAGAAGAAGAAAAAAATATTGGGTCTTCCCATAAAAATCAATATGAAACTGCTACTGTAGTTCCGTTATAAGGACTCATAAAAACATTTCCAGTTGCTCTCTAGTAGGTCTCATTTCCATAGGCAAAACCCCTCTTTATTTCTTCCACAGCTTCTTATAGGTCTTTAAGGAGCTATGAAAAGTCTCTTGCCAACAGGGAATTTCTTGCAGAAATAAAGTGTCTTAGGAAACATTTTTTTATAGATCTGGAAACATATTAATGATTAAAGGCCTGATCCTTCAGAGCTGAGTGTTTGCAGTTTCCATTGGCTTCTCTGTGAATTACAGATGCTGGACATCTTTTCATATCAGCTATAATATCTGCATACCTCAAGTGTTAGATGATTGTACCAGGCTTGTCAGAAACCTTAGCCTGAACCACACAACAGAACACAGATTCTCGTATTGAAACCCATGAGTTTCAAATTCAGAATTCAGGTCCTTAAAATCATGGAACAGACTTAAAATTCATGAGCTTTTTCAGTTTTTATGTGATTCATGATTTTGAATCTTTTTTAAAAGTCAGCTTCTTGCCTTTTATGTTTTCTCTGCAGAAATCCAGGTTGGAAATGCACTTTTCTTTGGAATAGAATGGTTTACTTACCTGTCTCCTGCAGGTAAGGGGCTAAAGAAAGATATCAAACACTTAGTGTTGCACTACAGGCCTTGATGTGGCTAAGTCATTGTCCCTCCTGCAGGTCTGGTGCTATGCTCCAGACTGTCTGTCCTGGCACAGCCCTGTGCTTTCTCAACACTTAGCTGGGGACACAGAATCAGAGCAGAAAAAAAAAATCTGTGGGAGGCAGAGCTGCAGCTGCTGGTGGAGCTTATTTTATCTGTCAGCAACTGTACATGAACCCTCTCTACTGCAGGATAAAATCTGACAGAGAGACATAAGTCCTGACAGAGAAAGTTTTATGTACATTAAAGTCCCCATCAACCTGTCAATGCATAAATGGGCATGTGCAATGTAAGTGATGATTAAAAGTGATCGAAAAGAAAGCATTTAAAAACCAAATGAACCAACTCACTAGACCAGATCTACACCAAAGCTTCTTGATAAGTTAAACTGTTTTTAAGTCGGAGATCAGTAACAAAAGGCCTGACTGCCAAAAGGCATTTTAGACATTCAGCAGACTTCCTATTAAAATGTAAGATAAGAAACGATCAAAATATAAATGAAAAAGACCCCAGTCAACAGTATAAAATTTCTTGAGGAATCAAGGAAAGCATGTCCCATTTGTGGGACTACTTCCAAGACCTTCTTTCTCTCCTTCAGCTTTTGTGCTTTTGTGTTTATGGTAAAACCAGTTTAGAGCTGGAATGGCCACATTCAGCCTACATCCCAATAGCGGCTCCTCTTGGAAAGATATTTATTATTCCTGCTGCCTTTAACTGCCTGGTTAATCTGTGTAACCAAGTCTTGTAATCCATGTAATCCCATGGCCCTTTCACTTGTCCTTTATTGACCAGACAGGTATTTGTTATGCTGCTGCTTCTGTTTTTCCCTCCACACAGGCTTCACTCCTGAGGATTTCCCACCACACGGTATTTATACAGAGCTGGCACAATCAGCCTGAAGTTTCCAAGGGCTACCAGATAAAACAAACAAATACCCCTGAAGCCACCCCAGTGATTTGCTGAGGTTTATTTGCCTATTTATACCATTGAAGTTGGCAGAGAGCAAGGGAATGAGAAGAAAAATGATATTTTCCTTTAAAAAAAAAGAAAAATATGGAGATTCTAGTGTTGTGGGGAACCTAACTCCATCTTTTTCATTGTGTTCTCAGACCTCTGGGTAGTCACCTTCTGGGGAGGTACCAGAAAAAGACTAATTTTTCAAAGATGAAAATCAGCTTAATGTATTTTGTAAGGCAATGACAATTAAGTCAGTAATATTTCCTCAGAACTTTTCCATCAATATAAGGCACTCATTTAGTTGTGTCACTCAAATAACATTGCAGTTGTGGGTCAAAAATGTGATGCTTCATTCTCCTGCATTTCCATACCATTGAGGTTAACAGATGTACCTACTCCAGTGATATGTCCATAAGAATGTCTGCTCTGGACATATACACTGAATAAATGACTGAGGATATTTGTCAAGCTGCCCCTGGGAGTAGCCTCATATTTTTTTGGATAAGCTTCAGATAAAAGTCTAATCATCTGGATATTTATAAAAATCATCCAGAGCTCCTGGATGTCGAGTCTTTTCTCTCATTCATTTGGACTGAAATTGTCGTTGGGCACAGAAGTGTTGTAATGTGAGGCGTAATCAGCCAATGGACAGAAATAGGAATCAGATGTCTTTCAAATAAAACTCTTTTCTCCACCAGCAATCCTGCAGTGAATCTCCCACACCTGTGGATGAGGGTTACACTGCTGTTACTGCCATTCAGAACTCTTTTAATGCTGGATGTATTTTTTTAAAAGACAGCTCTCACAGCTTATAAAGCAAGGTTTTGGCTTCGGCTAATGAAAAGCATTACTATACTGTGGGAGGTGCAGGGAGAGAAAGATTATAATTAAATCTCTCCACTCCTCTCCTGTCTCTAAGGGCTTGGATAAGAAACAGTTCTGCTGGGCAGCTGAATTTTAGCTAAATAAGATAGCTGGGGGAGGGAGCCTTCTTGGTGGTTTCATATATGCTTGCACATGTGGTAGGGCCAGGGAACATTTCTGATGAAAATAAAATTGTTCTGGGCTCAATCCAGCTGAAAATGCCGGCAGCCTGCCAGGCCCTGCAACTTTCATAAGGTTGCAGATCCTGGCTCCTAGCAGGAAGTTTGGCCCAGCCACCATAGAAGGCCCAGCAAGCAAAACAATAGTTTTATGCCTGAAAATCGCACATCAAATTGAGAGAGGCAGGAGGACATGTGCCAATATAGTCCCTCTATCCCAGTGCTGCTGAGGTTGGGCTCCTTGTACCTTCAATGCCCCTTGCCCCACACCCTGTGAGCACAGTCAAGAAGTTACACAGGACCCCAAAGCCAGAGGCTGTGGATCCTCTACTCACAAAAAAGGGCTGGTAGGCCTTGGCATCTTGTAGGGTGTTGGTGATGCCAGTAATGGTCTGCTGCAGGATGAACATAGTTCTCCTCTCATCCTCCTGTGTGTTCCTTTTACTATCAGCCTCTCCTGAGTTTGATTTGGTCTTCAAGCGCAATGTTTGTTGAAATGATTTACAACTTACATTAATTTATATAGAACCCTTTAAGTACATCACAAGCGGGTCTTTATAAGAAGTTTGAAACAATGTAGGTGCAACATGCCAAAAAAATACAGCTATTGAAAACAGAAGACTAAAAGACCCCAAACAACATTTTAAAATTTCTGAAGGAATTTGGTATAAATTTTTATTGACACTCCTTTTCTTGGAGTGTGGGGGAATGTTGGATTCATGGTTTTGGACTGCTGGGAGATGTGTTTAGTACACTCTTTGATTGAGAATGGAGACTGAGCCTATGTTGGGCAAAAAAAAACCAAAAAAACCCAAGCTCATAACCTTTGTCAGATATTAGAGACATAGGCAAAAAAAATGCTTTAAACTTAATGCTATAGAAGTAATTCCTGCAGCTGTTTGGATCAGACTCAGCTCTGCATCATCTCGGTATTTGCATCTCATCACCCTAAAATCACTGGTGGTCCAGAACTTCTCACATCATGACAAGATGGCCTGTTCCAGTACCAGAAACAGAGGCAACATGAGCAGAGTCAGTTCACCTTTCTGACATACAATCAAATGCACCTGCAAAATTTTGCCCTAAGTTTCTTTTTAAAGGGAAAAAGACAAGTTTCTACCAGAATACAACCCTGATCCTGGCAACTCTGTACCTTTCTCAGGATTATTCTGCTCTGGGGGAGTGGAAAGGCCCATGGCCACACTGGTTTCCACCCATGGAAATGTTGCGTTTTTTTTCAAGAAGTTGTTGGGTTTTTTTTCCAAAAACATTCCTTACAAGGAATATTCACAAGCACAGAAAACATGGAATATAATGAAAAATAGTGTTGAAGTAAAACCAGATTGCTAGTGCCCCTTATCGTCTCTTTAATCACTGACAAACCCTTGCACCCACAGACATTTCATGTAATTTAAACCAGCAGTAATTAGTCCCCATCCAAAAGAATACTTAAAAACATGCATCAACCTACCATGAGGTCTGACACCCTAAGATGCTATACACACTCTTGCACACTGTACTGAAGCCAGCATTTTCCCTTCCTTAGCGGGGAACAGTTCTTATACCTGTAACCATGGAGTTAACTTGAAAATTTGCCTGCCACTCTTTTTTTTTTCTGCTCAAACAAAGCTTACTCAAATATTTCAGCTGTGGTTGGATAGTAGACCTGATTCTCTACTTGGGAAGAGACCGAAATTTTTCCTCTTGATTTCAGAGTATCCAGGATTAGGTCTTATCAAGGAGCAGAAATCTAGTAAGTATGTGTGTGACCTGTGTTTTCAGAGTTTCTCAGCATCTTGAACTACCAGAGCAGTCTCTCTTTAGAAGCATATATTTGAAGAGAATGTAAATACCATTTATATATGCACATGCATACACACACTCATCCCAGGCATGCATATACGTATAATAATATTACTATTTTACCAGAATTGTGCAAACCTGTTACCTGATCAAAATACAAGACAATATTACTTTAATGATGGAAATCTTTGCTTTTCACTGCAGTTGTCTTTCTTGAATTAAACAAAGACAACACTTGTATCAGAAATATACCTAGACATGTAATCCAAATGACATAGAGCTCTGTAAAGCACAGAGAGATTGTCCTGGGTAAAGACAAGACCGATCGCAAGGTGGAGGATGATGATGATGATGATCCAGGAGAAGGACCTTCACCAAAATCAGAAGCCACATCGAGGGGTATAGATTCTGGAGCCAATACTGATTCCTTTTCCCTAAAGGACCTTCGAGGCCTAAGAAAGGACTACAGGTGACAACCCAATGAATCTATAATTAGTTGGTTAGTCCGCCTTTGGGATGCTGCAGGGGAGGCTACCATTCTGGATGGCACTGAAGCAAGGCATTTGGGATCTCTGTCACATGATCCTGTCATTGACCAAAACATGATGAGGGAGGCTAGCCCTCACAGTCTCTGGGAACGGATCCTGGATGGTGTAGCACAAAGATACCTGTGTGCAGATGACCTCTATTTGCAGCAGACACAGTGGAAGACCATAGAACAGGGGATCCAACGTCTGAGAGAGATGGCGGTAGCAGAGCTCATTTTTTCAGATGACATAACAACTAGGAATCTGGAGCTGGTACCATGTACACCTGTAATGTGGAGGAAAGTTGTGCGACTTGGGCCACCTGAATACGCTTCTGCTCTAGCAATAATGAAGCGGGATGAGACATATGAGACTGTGCTCGATATGGCAAAGAAGCTGCGAGCATATGCAGATGCCGTGCATGGCCCAACACATGCCAGAATTGCAGCTGTGGAAACACGACTGCAGAAACTAGACAAAATAGAGGAGAATCATAAGAAACTCAGGGAAGAGATTAAGAAGGATTTCCTCCAAATCTCTGCTGTACAAATTAGAGGCCCTGGCATCCAATGCAGGTGCTCCTTTGATGGGGAGAGAAGGTACAGCCCACGAGCTGAGTTGTGGTTCTTCCTGCGTGAGTCTGGAGAAAACATGAGGAGATGGGATGGAAAACCCACTGCTGCTCTGGCCCAACGGGTACGCAATTTGAAGGAAGGTAAGATTCAAAGAGGAAGTTTCACTAAACAGAGAGCAGCTCCAGTTGCTTGTAGCCAAAATGCCAAGTGTGATGACAATGATGACATGTCCAATCCCCTTGAAGGAACCTCTAAGACATATACCCAAGGAAAGAAGGATAATCAGGCTTAGAGGGGCCCTGCCTCTAGCCAGGTAGAGGTTAGGGAAAATCGTGTTTTTTGGAGACTGTGTGGGTTCGTTGACCTGGCACATTGAAGCCACAACACTATAAGGCTTTGGTTGACACTGGTGCACAGTGTACATTGATGCCATCGAGATGTGTCGGGGCAGAATCTGTTTCTATTGCTGGTGTGACTGGGGGATCACAGGACTATACATTGGTGGAGGCAGATGTGAGCCTGACTAGGAATGAGTGGAAGAAACACCTTATTGCAACTGGCCCAGAGGCCCCATGCATCTTGGGCATAGATTACCTCCGGAGTGGGTATTTTAAAGACCCGAAAGGATTCAGGTGGGCCTTCAGAATAGCAGCTGTGATGACAGAAAGCATTCGGCAATTGAACACCTTGCCTGGACTGTCCGAGAACCCACTCACAGTAGGACTTTTGAAGGGAGAAGAACAAATGGTACCAATTGCCACTTCGATAGTGCATTGTCGACAATATAGAACAACTCGAGATGCCGTGATCCCCATCCACAAGATGATTCGAGAGCTAGAGAGCCAAGGGGTGGTCAGCAAAACCCACTCACCCTTCAACAGCCCCATCTGGCCTGTGCAAAAATCTGACGGAGAATGGAGATTGACTGTGGATTACCGTGCCTTGAATGAAGTGACTCCACCTCTGAGCACGGCCATACCAGACATGCTGGAACTGCAGTACGAGCTGGAGTCCAAGGCAGTGAAGTGGTACGCCACTATCAACATCGCCAATGCATTTTTCTCCATTCCTCTGGCAGCAGAATGCAGGCCTCAGTTTGCCTTTACATGGAGGGGAGTGCAGTACACCTGGAACAGACTGCCCCAGGGGTGGAAACACAGTTCTACCATCTGTCATGGACTGATTCAAGCTACACTGGAAAAGGATGAGGCTCCAGAACATTTTGTGGGGAAACACAGCAGCAGAAGTGTTCGAGAAAGGAGAGAAAATCATCAAATTCTCCTGGAAGCCGGCTTTGCTATTAAGAAAAGTAAAGTTAAGGGACCTGCTCAGGAGATCCAGTTCCTGAGAGTGAAGTGGCAAGATGGATGGCGTCAGATTCCTACTGATGTCATTAACAAAATCACAGCTACGTCCCCACCAACTGACAAAAAAGAAACATAAGCTTTCTTAGGTGCTATAGGTTTCTGGAGGATGCACATTCCTGAGTACAGTCAGATTGTGAGCCCCCTTTACCTGGTTACCCGCAAGAAGAACGATTTCTATTGGGACCCTGAGCAGCAACAAGCTTTCACCCAGATCAAGCAGGAGATTGCTCATGCTGTAGCCCTCAGCCCAGTTAGGACGGGACCAGATGTGAAGAATGTGCTCTACTCTGCAGCCGGGAGCCATGGTCTGTCCTGGAGCCTTTGGCAAAAGGTACCTAGTGAGACCCGAGGCCGACCACTGGGATTCTGGAGTCGGAGCTACAGGGGGTCTGAAGATAACTACACCCCAACGGAAAAGGAAATCTTGGCCACTTATGAAGGGGTCCAAGCCGCTTCAGAGGTGATTGGTACAGAAGCACAACTCCTCCTGGCACCTCAACTACCGGTGCTAGGGTGGCTGTTTAGAGGAAAGGTTCCCTCCATCCACCATGCTACCAGTGCTACATGGAGCAAGTGGATTGCCCTCATCGCACAATGTGCCCGAGCTGGGAAACTGGATTGCCCTGGGATTTTGGAAGTGATTACAAATTGGCCTGAAGGTGAAAGTTTTAGTGTCTCAGATGAAGAACAAGAACAAGTGACCCAGGTTGAGGAAGCTCCGCCATACAACCAGCTGCCAGCAGAGGAAACACGTTACGCTTTATTCACCGACGGTTCCTGTCGCGTCATAGGGATGAGTCGGAGGTGGAAAGCAGCTGTATGGAGCCCCACACGACAGGTCGCAGAGGCTACTGAAGGGGAGGGTGGATCCAGCCAATTTGCTGAACTCAAAGCTATTCAACTGGCCTTAGGTATTGCAGAGAGAGAGAAGTGGCCAAGGCTCTATCTGTATACTGATTCTTGGATGGTAGCCAATGCTCTGTGGGGGTGGCTGAAGAGATGGAAAGAGGTGAACTGGCAGTATAGAGGAAAACCAATTTGGGCTGCTGAAAAATGGAAAGATATCGCTACCCAGTTAGAGAAACTACCTGTGAAGATTCGCCATGTAGAAGCCCATGTCCCCAGAAGTAGAGCTAATGAGGAGCAGCAAAACAATCAGCAGGTAGATCAGGCTGCAAAGATAGGGGAGTTGAAGATAGACCTTGACTGGGAGCACGAGGGAGAGTTGTTCCTAGCACGATGGGCCCATGATGCCTCAGGCCACCAGGGTAGAGATGCCACCTATAAGTGGGCACGAGACCGAGGGGTGGATCTAACCATGGACAGCATTTCTCAGGTTATCCATGACTGTGAGACGTGCGCTGCCATTAAGCAAGCCAAGCAGGTGAAGCCCCTCTGGTATGGAGGGTGGTGGTCCAAGTACATCACGCTGCCTCAAACCTGCCAAGGCAAGCGCCATGTGCTGACCATGGTGGAAGCCACCACGGGATGGTTGGAAACCTACCCTGTGTCTCATGCTACAGCCCGCAACACCATCCTGGGCCTTGAAAAGCAGGTCCTTTGGAGGCACGGTACTCCCAAGAGGATTGAGTCAGACAATGGGACTCATTTTAAAAATAATCTTATTAAAACCTGGGCTAGGGAACATGGCATTGAGTGGGTGTACCATATCCCCTACCATGCACCAGCTGCAGGTAAAGTGGAGAGGTACAATGGATTGTTAAAAACCACCCTGAAAGCATTGGGTGGGGGGTCTCTAAAAAACTGGGAGCAGCATTTAGCAGAGGCCACCTGGTTAGTTCCACCAAACGAGCAGGTCCTGCTCAGTCTGAGCTCCTTAATATAGTAGATGGAGATAAAGCCCCAGTGGCCCATGTCAGAGGTTTGTTGGGAAAGACAGTATGAATCAACCCTGCCTCAAGTACAGGCAAACCCATCCGTGGGATTGTTTTTGCTCAAGGACCAGGTTATACATGGTGGATAATGCAGAAAGATGGAATAACACGATGTGTACCTCAGGGAGATCTGAATGTGGGATGAGACTCATATGTAAATGTCATTGTTTGCTGAATGTTACTACCATTGTCTGTACGTTAGAAAACTCAGACATGAAACAGAAGGAAACGTGTAAGTGTCAAAGGTCTGAGCAAGTAAGATGGAAGGAAATGTGTAAGTGTCGAAGGTTTGAGTAAGTGAGATGAAAGTTTTTTTATTGTATGTTCACAATATGGGATAAGGGGTGGAATGTCCTGGGTTGACGGTGCCTCCTATCCCAGTCATGCAGCTTTGTCCCTGTGCTCTACATTGTTATGTCTAAGAGCTGCGCCCCCCCTTCAGCGGGCTGTTTTGCTGCGGCGGGGCTACTTGTTCTTTGGGCTCTTGTCTTTTTTTTCTCTGCTTTTGCTGCTGGCTCTGCTTTTGCTGCTGGCTCTGCTTTTGCTGCTGGCTTTTGCTTTTGCTAGCTTTCGCTGCTTCCATTTTTTTTTTTTTCCTTTTTTTTCCCTCTCCCTTTTCTCTCTTCCCCACCCCCCCCACCCGAAGATCATTGGACCGGCTCCGGACCTGACCTGGGAATATCTGGGATCTCCGGGGCCCACGAGAGAAGCTCTGTGCCCTCCCTTCACAGCAACTGCCTGAGTATCATCTGGGGCTATTTTTCTTTTCCCTTGTGTTGGGGAGTGTTTTTGTTTATTTGTCAATAGATAGGTTTTTTCCACTTCTCCTCCGAGGAATTCCTTCCCAAACCCAGAGCTGGGGGGAGGGGTGGTGGAGGTTTGTTTTCTGGGGTGCTCCTTCTGGAGACCTTCCCCTAATTTGTCCTAAACCAGGACAGAGATATTTTACTTTCAGTTATACCAATGTAACTGCTGCTCAGGATGAAAGACATCCCTCTGATCTTACACCAGGAAGATGTGAGCAAAAGACATAAAAGACCTGTCAGACTTGTGCTCCTCAGTGGGATTTATATCGCTGTTAGTGGGCCTGTTTGAGTTGAAGATGTGTGTACATTCATTATGGGAGCTTTTCTTCTTCCCCTAAGTGCAACATATGGATACAGACATAACTGCATTACATATAAAAATGTAATAAAATGTTTTCCTCACAAACATGCAATAGAACACTAACACATCATTTTATGAGAGGGTATTTGTGCATAATCTGATTCTTACATTATAACATGTTTCAAATATAGTATAAAGCTCTCTCACTTTGAAGTGATAGCCTGCATAGAAAGATGACTCATGGGATAAGCCAAGAGCCCTTTGCTCTTGCAAATACACTCTAAAAACAGGTTGGAGCTCTCAGAAGAAAAGCACTGAATGGGTTTAGACCAGGGGTTCACTGGCTTGGATAGCACTTCATAGGACCCTGGTAACATTGCTTGGGAAAGACCAAGGTGCCAGCAGTCCATAGCTCCCTGGAAGAACCATCTTCCCTTAGGGCCACATTGCAGCTTGGCCCATAATGGAGAGGAGCTATGTACAATGTGTTCCACTTGTATAAATGGCACCTCCACACCAGATCTTTGATGTGCTCTCCAGGGCAGTGATGATTAAATTTAAATAAACACAGTGGGAAGGCCACACCTCCCTCCATGTTCCATTCAGCTGTTGCTTTCTGCTGAAGTGCCAGTCTTTGTGCATCACACTGAGGAGCAATGTGTTAATCCAGATAGTCCTGCAAGGGCTCTGGGAGTCATTCTGCCTTGGGCCAGGGCAGCTGCCAGTATTTCAGACCACATAAAAGCTGCCACATGATGGAGTCAGGACCATTTGCAAAAAGCTGTGAGAGCAGTCCATTGGGACAAGGGTACAAAATGAGCAGGGAGGGATAATGTGACAAGGGAGGGGAGCAGCAAGACAGTGGGGATACCACGTGCCTGGTGTAAGTCCAGGGTAGCAGGCACACATCTGCACACAGAAATGAAGTCAATAAAATTGCAGTGTATTGGGAAGTCTCTAGGAATAGGCAGGGTAGTCCTTGCTGTGTGTCTGGAAATGCATGTTACAGCATTAGTGACAGACTTCCACAGAGAAGCAGAAGGGGTTGCTTCTTCCATCTTTAAAATAATTTCCTTATTGTAATGATGGTACACAATGACACTGTTCTCTCAGTATTTAGGTACTGAATTCCCCTTTTTTAGAAAGAACTTAAACTTGAGTGACCTGTGGACCCACCATCTATGTACTGAGCCCTCTTTGTTATTTGTGCTTTTTGGAGAGATTATGCTGTCATGATTTATATAAAGAGTCTGCCGTCTTAGAGGCAGACTAAGAGGGGATTTCATATGACCCCATGATCCCATTATTAAAGTACTAAGATCTTCTTGTTAGAGGTTACTTTAACCACCATTTACACACTCGGCTCCCGAGAACAGGGCTTTCCCCACCAGTGTCAGTAAAGTTAGCTTTTGTTCAGGTGCTCTTCCTCTGCAATTAAATCACACTTGAATGGCAACAGTCCTATGTCTTATAGCATGGTCACAGTCTGACTGCATCCACCCATGCCAGTGGCATGTTAAGCAAAATCCAAACCCAAGAGTGGATGCTAACTGTGGGTTGTGCAGCCATGGCTGCGACTGTGAGTCTCATCAGTCAGCACAAGAGTGCAAGGACTGAGCATGGAATGATGATGGCACCCTGGAAGACTGTGAGGAACTCCTTAGATAACACATGCTCAGGCAAACCCCCAAATCATTGCCGCAGCAAACTGACATGATGAAAAGAACTAACTTTGAAACTACTACCTCTTTGCCTTTTTATCTCAAGCATTTCACATTTGTGAACCAGGTGCTTCGTGGACAGATGTGCTGGTAGCATAAGATTAAAAGCTTTGTTTTAGCACGTTTAGTTAAAGAATGCTTAATAGAACTCACAGAGAATAAATACTAGGACAGTTTTAATTATAAGTGGAGACAGGCTATTGCAGGGATCCAAAAGAAAAGCCAGGAAAAAACATAGGGAGGAATAATGCTTTTTAGAAGACAAGTACTGTGTGGACCAGAGTGTTTCAATTCCACAAACAAGAGACAGAAGGAGAAAGATAGCTAAGTATAAAGGAACTACAGTGATAATATACAAGACGTGGCAGGAAAAAGATTATGTAGATACAATTACGGCAGTGTGGAAAAGTAATACAGAAAGTAAAGGCACAGGGAAATAAATGGGTCTATTAGATACCTGTCTTTCCATTGTAGAACTGTGTAGGTGGATCATGAAGGGAAAAGAAGCCTATGAGGAATTCCTATAGGAATTTCATAGTTTAGAGATGGCAAAAATTATTTTAAGGATGTAGCCAGTGATGTTTGAAATAAATCATTCCATGAGACACTTCACGAAGAGTGGAAGGAGCCAGGTGCTGCTCACATGAGTATTACAGAGCAATGTACCTACAGAGGCTGTTAAAAAGCACCTGTTCCAGAGGACGATATATCTGAGATGACCTTTGGCATAGTGGTCTGATATTTAGGAGATGCTTAATTGATTTTAGTGTATCAGGATAATTTCAGAAAACTGAGATGTTGACTTCGTGCCAGGATTCATGAAGGCAAATAGGTGACTATAAACAGAATTAATGTGACGTTCTGTTATCAGACAGGAATTTTAAGCAAAAAAATACAGCAAATGAAGTGAAAATCATTAATAAGGGAAGCAGAATAGAAGTCTTTGCTAGTCAGTTTCTTATTCTAGTCTTTAAATTGTTCTAGATTGGTGACTTGAAAAAACTCACAATAGATTGAAGAAATTACTTAATATGACCCCAATTGAAATATTTCATTTGATATTCAAGTATAAAATGTTCTTACAATAAAGCAGAAGCAAATTTTGAAATTAAGCATTTCAGACTAAAACATTCAAATACTTAGTTTTTAAAATGTCAACCCGATACTTTTCAGCTGTTTTTTAGGTTCTCCTTGTACCCATACATATATGAAAACATGCATTTTCAGCTGTAATAATTTTAGAGATGTAACATTATTTCATAAAATTTATTGGTCTGTTTCAATTTGCATTTTTTCAGTGGGAAAAAGGAAGTTTTAAACAAACTTTTCACTCAAATGTAACAAGGAAATAATAGATGAGAAAATATTGCCAATCAATATGGTTGGAAATACAGATAAAATTTTACATTGGTACATAACTGCAGGAACACAGATGTCGGAACATTGTGTACAGTTCTGGTCATCCCATATTTATAAAAATATGTTGAAAAACTGAAGATGATATAAAAAATGAGCCAGGAAAAATATTCCAGTGTGGGAAAAAAAATTCTGCACAGTGCAAGGCCTAAAAATCTGATCAAAAAGAGGATAAGTAACTTGAATGTGCCTCATGTTCTTTCATCACAAGATATTCTGGGACTAAAGTGAAGAAAAGTATAACTAAAGAAGATTTTTTGGAAGGCCAAAGCAATTTATTGTCCCAAAAGTCTTCACTTGAAGGCTAGATGTCTCTGTGGTGGACTGTGATTCAGAGAAACTCCAGGTAGAAAACATGATATGGAATGGATTTAATTTAAACCAAACAAACAAACACACAAAAAAAAACCCCAACAAACCCCAAAGCCAAACAAATCTGAACAAAATCATGGCCTATTTTATCCGGAGAAATCAATCCTGATGATCTAATAGCCTTTGTGGACATATCTGTGTGACTTGCTGACTCTGTTTCTATGAATAACACTTTGTGGAGCAGACCCAAGTCTTCCTGCACATCCAATTTACCTTTTTTTTTGGCAGAGCACTGAGGGGAGAGATAGTTGTGCAGCTATTGCCAAAGCTAACAAGAAGCGTATCTTACACGAGACAAAGCCCTGCATGCAGAGAGATTTAAGCTGAAGTGATGTATACCTTCAAGCAAACAGCAAAGTCATAAACACTCTGGAGCCCATTCTGCCTTTGGTTCCTCACTGCTCTTGCATGCTGTTAAATGATGATTGAATTCAGGGCTAGTGTTTCCCTCCCTATGCACATCTGTGTCTTCCCATTTCTAATGGTTCATGGTACTGAGGAGACAGAAGCTCTGTAACACTCTTGTCCCCCTTCTATAACAAGGTCATTAAAGACCTCATTTAAATCTATATCTCTCCATTGAGTCCTGAAGGTTTTAGTCAGTATCTTTGAAATTCATTCACAGTGGTTTGCTGTACCCAGACCTCCCAGCCCAGCTTGAGTTACTGTCTTCGGAGAGGCCTGAGCCTTTGAAAGGTTTTATTTCCTACCCTCATGCTTCTTAACTTGGAGTCTTCAACTCCTCTTATACAAACTGACAATGCAAAAAAGGATTTGGGGATCATGTCTAAAATGATTTGGAATCTGACTCTCATAAATCCTTATCTGTTAGAGGGGTGGAATTTTTCTTTTCCTAAGGAAGCAAACAAACCTCATTTCTTTTTAGAAGTCCAAGTATCCTGGAAAGCTAATTGCAAAATAATACTGACTGTACAGACACCTGTGCATAGTGCTCCATTCTGACTGTCAGCTAACATGAAAATTCCGATAATCAACACCACTAAAATTAATAGGAAAACTTGCTGAGAGAGAATAAAGTTTTCAGGACCCAATCCTCTGCAGAGTTTCTTTGTTTCCAGAGACATTTTGTGCTTCACTAAGTAAAAAAATTCATCATATTTCAAAGTTAAATTTTGCAGGCCATTGATCTAGAATGTGAGCTAGTTCCTTTGGGTATTTTGGAAAATAAGAAACAACATATTTATTTAATTTAGAAAAATTACTTCCGTCTAAGGCTGTTTCTAAAGAAATATTCATGACAGCCAAACTTGCAAACTCGCTACATATACGTGCCAGGCATAGCATAAAGATAAATAGGATAAATAGCTCAATACCTTGTGAAATCTTGCTGAACAAGAATTGCACGTTGGATTGTAACAGACCTTAAAAGAGTTTCCAATGTCCTGGAAAAATAATCATAATTTTAAAAGGGTAGTAAATCTTTGCATGGTAGTTAGCAAATGTTTCAACAACTATAAAGATTCCTTCTAACAATTTTCATACCTAGTCACTGAATGATTAACCATGTTGCTTTTTCTAAAGTTTGCATTAAAATAATAAGAAATAAACTTCCCAAAATAGCAAAACATTGTGATTCTTATGCCATTAGGAAAAGCCAAGGACATTAAAAATTAAAGATGACATCTGCAATCTGGATTTTGACCCTAGCTAATTTTCATGCTTCTTGGACTCTCTTGGTGCCCTGAGCAAAATGGACAAAACCATTCTCCCAAAAGCTGAGGGTACACCTGACCTAAATTATTTCAGATTTCAAATTTAGGGAGCAGAAACCCAGGCCAGCTTAGTTATTAAATTTGTTCATGTTGTTACATGAGGCCTGGCACACTTTGCAGAAACAACTGCTGAAATAACTAAGTGAAATATGAGCAAAGTGATAGTCTGAAAAGAAAAAAAAAGAGTGTTTGGTTGTGTTACCTGGTTTAAAAGAGTTTAAAATCTGTCTTCTATACTTCATTATTTTCTCCGTTATGTTTTTTAAGTATATCCCAAACTTGAAATCTGATAAAGGTTGGGGTTTTTTCCTCTTAAAAAGTCAGTCTTTCTTAATAAAAGCCTCTGAATGTTGGGGAGTGTGTGTGGGGTTGTGTGTGGTATTTGTTTGGGGTTGTTTTTTGCCCTGAAAAACATAAAGATAGAACATGCAGAAAATACTCAGATGGAAACAAAATTTTGCTACCAATCAGACAGCTCACTTCTACTTCCCCAGAAACGTAAGATTAAATGTTCATTTTGCCCTGAACCAGGCATCCTGTATCAAAGAGCAAGCAAATACCAATTCTTCAGAATACTGTCTAGGACTCATGGCTCAGAGACTTTCTCTGCTGGGGTTGGTGTCTCTGTATCTAGTAGCAGACACAGGATTTGTCCCCCAAACATTTATTGTCATCTTGTCTGAAGGACATCATCATCATAAACACATGTGAAAGAGCTTCCTTTGTGCTTGCTCTCAGCCTGACATCTGCTAGATGTTCTTGTCCCGTGTGAAAGTGAAAAAGAGGGTTTTATTCACCTTCCCACCTGTCATTCAGCATTTCAGTTCCAAACTCTGAGGTCTTCATGGTGTAGACCAGAACAGAATAATTTATGGACAGTACAATAAAGCTAAAATTAAATGTTATATTTACAATTAAGTGCCAAACTTCCAATGAGATTCTTGTGAAACATTTCCATTTTGTAAAATCAGGGCAACTTTTTCTAACAAAAAAACCTGTCTTCTGGAAAATTTTCAAACTTCTCTGAGTGCTATGCTACATTTTTGGCTAAAGAAACTCAGTGACGGCTCTTTATTTTTATTTTAATACAAGGTGTCAAAATTAATTATCAGAAATTTCACTGACATAAAGGAAAATATTTGGGCCAGGGCATTCATTGTTATAAAGACTGTTACCAGAATTTTCATACTGCAGCCATAACCACATATTCATGTAGACTAACTAAATAAAATACAGATTTCAAGCAAGCAAGGGTAGAATTTTTGGCTAATACACACAAGGCAATATCTTTTGTGAAGTTTGACTTTTATCAGTTCATGTTGTTCAGCTATGACTACAGATATTTTGGACACTTAACAATCTGGTCATTTAAAGAAATTGACTCAGAAATGAAGGAGGCCAGAGGCCTGCCAGAGATTTTGCCATCTCTCTTATGGAGCAATCTCAAGAAATAAATGGCAAAAAGGCAATTTTGTGTTTGGTGTCTGTATCCTGCCTAAGCCCCACTTCAGCTGCCTAGCTCCTGCAGAAGACTCTTGGCTGCTCAGACATATTTTCCCCTTTATAAATACATGCTGACTTCTCCCAGTCACCAACTTGTCCTTAATATGTTTGGAAATGGTTTTGTTCTATCACTTTCCTAATGATTGGGATGAGATTGACTGGCTTACAGTTCCCTGGATCCTCCTTCATGTAATTCTTGAAGATAAGAGTGAAATTTGCTTTTCTCCAGTCCTAAGGAGTCTCCTGAAATACTCATGATTTTTTCAAGATCTTCAGGAGCAGCCCTGCAATGGCAAGCATAGTTCCCCCTCATTCATGATAGAGGTTGCCAGGTCCATGGGCATGGGTACATTTGGTTTGTTTAAATATTCCCTAACTTGGTCCTTCTCCACCGGGGAAGTTCTGCCTTGTTCCCACATTTTTCGCCAGTTTCAGGGAGCTGGGATTCCTGAAGATATATCTTACCAGTAAAAACAAGGAGGAGAGATTTGAGTACCTTGGTTGTTTTCCATGTACTCTGTCACCAGGTCTCCTGCCCTATTCTGCAGTGGGCTCACATTTTCCATGGTCTTCCTTTTGCTGCTGTGGAAGCTTTTCCTCATCACCTTTCAAGTACGCTCTGGCTTTCCCAACCCTGGTGCTGTGTGCTTAGGCAGTATCACTGTGCTCCTCCTAGGTCATCTCTCTCTGCTTCTACTTCTTTACTTGAAGTTTAAAACATCAAGTTTTTCTAAAAAAATATCAGAAAACATTCCAGAGAGGGAAGAATAACCTGGCAAACTTATGGTAACTCACATTGCTGAAGAGGCACACAGACCACGTTTCCTGAGTGTTGATGGCTCCTGTCATGTACCATGTTGTCCAGCTGAGGAGTGATAAAGATATAAAAATCCAAAGCCTGATTTTAGCCCAGAAACATCATTCAAAGATGTCTCTATATGCAGGCTTGGAGACTGAAAAGGCTCCAAAGCTTCAGTAAAACAATGGCCTGAGCTGAAATAATACGTGTGTGATATGTCAAACACAAGATCATGAAACCTTGGAATCTTTTAGAGGTATATGGGTGGGGAAATATGGAATATTCCTGAAAGATTTGGCATTAAAAGTGACACCCATTATTGTGACTTTTGCTCATGAAAGTGGCAAGAATCATTCATAACACATATGGTTAGGTATGTGAACTATTTAGCAGGAAAATGGAACTTTTAGCTTTTCTTCTTGGAAGAAGAAAATTCCACATGGGTATACTAAATATTGGGTGGTTTTCCTTGAAGATGCTGGATAAAGAAAGGAAATAAAGAGGATAAATTAATAAATTTTTCCCACTTAATTTATTTTAGAAAATAAATCTCTATTTCAGTGGATTCCAAGTTAATTATTTTTCAGAAATATTCAGAGGGGGAGACAGTGTGCTTAAGACACACTAAAATAGTTGACGATTTCTTGAAGCACAAACCTTGGAGGGTGTAGACACTGCTTAAATCTCTTTCTCAGGGTTTGGGGCCAGGGCTTGAGCCATATGTCTGAACCCCCAGCTGAGCAGCTGCACCAAGAGGTGCTTCTACAGAAGTTGTCCCCTTTCTCTTTGGAGGGAAGCTTGGTCTGGAACTTCTGAACAGGATTTTTTTCAGGAAAGATCTAGTTGTAATAAAGATTTTCTTGTTTTAGCAAATAGTAATTTTCCAATTTAAAATGTGTTCTGTGGACTAGGTTTCCTGCCTTGCTCCAAGGCTGGGTGTCTTCAGAGTCTGGAGGTGTTCAGGAAGGTGGAAAATGCTTCACACAAGGGGCAGAGGGCCCCTCATCTCATGAGACTACACAGCAAACACAGGAGATGCAACAACAGAAATGAACCCATGCCAGGGCTTTCTTGTAGTCACCCAGAACTGACTAGGGTTTGTTGCTTAATGCAGCAGTTTGGTTTGGGGAAGACTGTTAGTCTCTTTAGGTTGTTGTTCTGTCCTGAAGGATGCGGCATTTTCCAGCACAGAAGGGACTGATAAGAGACTGAGTGAGCGAAGCTACACTCCACGAAAAGGGCTTTCTGAATTTGCCATCTTTTCAGAATAGTGAGAAGTTTTATTGTTTCATATTATTCATTTCTTATGCTTGTGATTACTTTGCTTATTAAATAAACAGGTTTTTTCTACTTTTCTCCACGGAAATTTTTTCCTGACCCAGTTGGGGGAGATGCCACTCAAATCTGCTTTCTTGAGGGATCCCTTTGGAAGTTTCCTTCCAAATTTGCCCTAAAGCAGGACAGAAGGCTTGGGGAAACTAAGAACAGGAATATGGGAGACTGGTGAAACTTCTCCAGAAAAATAGTTATCTATCGAAAGGATTAAGTGAAAGTTGGCTTTTCTACAAAAGTCCAGGTCTGGACATGTGCATGCTGATGGAACAGCAAATTCCTGTTTTGCAATTACAGCCAGAAAGAGAAATGTTTTCCATTTGCTGCCTCTCCTCCCACTTACCCAGCATTGGATAAGAGTGTTATTCAGTTTAGCCACAAAGATGGAGGGTTGGGGGATAACAGGAGTTGCATGGACAAAAAGAAAGACACAGGAGTATGAGAAGAAAGGGGAAAAGAGGGGGTGGAGGAGATAAGAGTCCTGGCACAAATATATATGCATTTGAACTGTTGCAAAACTAGACCTTGTTAGAATATAAACATTGTGCCGTGGAAATGCAGGTTCTGGTGTGATTATTTCTGTTGCCTGTGAAGCTGGGAGGTTAAAACAAGGAAGTGATAATTCTAAGCAGCAAATGCAGAGGTGGTCCGGGCACTGGTACACCCACACACACTGGGTAGCTGGCCTGGCCCCATGGCAGAACCAGAGCCCTGGCCAATTTTCCTTTTTTTTCCCCCTTCGCCCAAGAAAAGGCATGAGGTTAAGCTGACCAGAGAAAGCAAAGCTACCACAGCCTTTTGTGGCCAGTAAGGCCGAGTACAGACTGTCATTGTCAGGCTGAGTGTACAGTCCACTTTTGTTGCTTACTTGCAGCAGTGGGTGAAAGGAACTGCTCTAAGTTATGTTTGGTGATGAGGAGCCAGGAGAAGGGCTGTCGTGGGAGGAGGCTCTGCTGTCTTCCTGAACTTTCACTTTTGATTTTCAGCTGAGCTGGAAACACGATTCTATTTTGTTATTTTCTTTTAATGCCTGGACCTGAGGCAAGATCCTCAGCTGGGATAAATCAGCTCTGCTTCCCTGTGGTCGAGGGAGGTAGGAGGATGCACAGTGGTTCTGGATCCAACCCGCCGTGTTTAGAGACTGGAGCACTTCTTTTCCCTGGTAAAATTGAGACCACCATATTCATGTGCTCAATCATGAAGTACGTGAACATTTTTCAAAAGCACAACTTCCCAATGACCCAGAGTGCCTTTAAATAAAGAAGTACTATTGGACCTCGGCAGTGTGAAAGGAGCAGTTGAAATCCCTGTCTTTCCCAGCTGTTAAACCTGTGTTTGATTTCTGAAAAACCTATAGAGAAAAAGGGTTAAAGGAGACCATACAAGAAGTAGAAGAAATAAATTGAATGCACATGTGCAATCATTATTCATACTAACGTTCCTTGTATTACTTCATAACACAGCTGTATACACAAAAAAACCAGTCCAGTTTGGTTTCTTCCTATTTGAATCTTATTAATTTCTGTTTAATGGAACACAAATGTTTGTGCTCTTCATTTTGACGAATGCAGCCTCGTGGTGTATTTGTTCAGCATTAGTTAGCACGGTTGTGACCATCTAATACAAATGTCTCTGGGCCTTTCATGCCTCCTGACAGGACATCTTTTGAGCATGACAGTTGCCATGGGGACGGGTGCAATGCCTATTTGGAAGGAAAATTGGGAGCAATGCTCATTACGTCAAAAACTACATCGGGGAGGGAGGGAAGGAGAATGTTTGCTTCTTGTGCTGACACTTAGCTGCTTGTTTTACCCGCCACCCACACACTTCCATCAAACAATATCTCTTTCAAACGCAGAAGTCAAAGTTTGCATCTCCTATCGTTCCAGCTGGAACAGGGAAGGGCTGTGTGAAATGAATATCATCATGCTCAGGGCCGGGGCACTGCCTGGCTGGCTCTATCTGTCACTTCGTAACACAGCAACACTGAGCCCTCTCAGTTCTCCCCTCCTCCCACCCTCGGCCAAGTGCTTTACTGAGCTCCCTGGGGCACGGAGGGAACACCAGGGTGGTGTGGGGAGGGGGCAGCTGGGGAAGTGTAACCAGTTAACTCAAAACCATCAGATTTATTGTGGGTTTACTCTGGTGAGAGAAGGATCAGCATCTGCATGTATCATAATTTCCATAGATAGTGAAGGTGGCAATAAAAACCACAAAGACCTTCGTATCCTCCCCACCCCCCCAGGACACTGTGAGAAGTCATGGGATAAAAAACCTCCTTTCTGTACAAAAAGAGTCCAGAGCTTGCTCTTTTTGTGTATTCCTTATATCTGCACATTTCTTCCATTAGAAATTAGCCATTGCTATATTTTTCACTGACTTGTTCTGTTGACTTAGACGTTCAAAAAAACCCTAAACCCACACTAAGAAAACCCCCAAACCCTGAAAAAACTGGGTAGCAGCCAAACAGTTGAAGGGAGAGATGAGGCAGACTCACCACGAGGCCCAGGTTTGAATGGGGATGTTTTCAAAGTGCTCAAACCTCTGACTTTGTGTGAAATAAAAATATCATCTTGGTGAAATACAGGAGGAGGCTGCAGCACGTTGCTGATACCTGTGGTGGCCACACTGAATTGTCAGGATGGGAGGGATGCTTAGTCCCTGAGATACCTGCATCTTGAAGGATTTGCTTTAAGGTCTTGCTTTGCTTTCTGTGTTTTACAGGGGCCAGGTGTTCATGACAGGCCAGAGGATTGCATTTCTCCTGCCCTCAGGATCATACAGGCAATCCAGAACCTCTTCAGTCCATGCTCTAGAGTTCTTGGAATTACAACTTCCCTAGCATCTGGGCAAATACAAATTATCTCCCATATGGAACAGGGAGAGGATGGTAAAGCTGGAGCTGGCCTCTACTTTGTGAGTGCAGTGTGTGTGTGTGTGTGTGTGAAAAAGAGAGAGAGAGACTTTGGGGTTATTTTGTGCTGTTCAGAGCACTTCTCCATTCTCTTCACCATAAGATGGCAAACATGAAACGTGATGCAGAGAAAGAGGCAGCTTTGACACACTTGTGAGTTTCCTGACCATCATCAGTCTGTGGGAGTTCTCGCTGGGGACTCCGCACCAGAGAGGCTCTTTGACTGGCTCTCTAACTGCAGGCAGCAGTTAATTTCCAAGGTTCTATTTATATATAAAAAAGCCCCAAACTACCAAACCTCAACCCTCCCCTCCTAGAAATAGATGCCATTATGTGCAGCTGTAACAATTCTCCCTTCCTCCTCCCCCCTGTTCAGTCGTGCATTGACAGCTGCCTTTAAACTTGAACTTTCTCTACTCCTGCACAGCCTGCTACCACTTAGCTGCTTGACTAATAATCACACCATCTTGCAACAGCAGCAGCAGCAGCAGCAGATGTTGTCTTGTCTGGGGAGAGAGGTTTCCAGGTCTGAATGCCAGAATTGCAGTGGAATCTCATGCATTTCCCATGAAGTCACAACCCCCAGGAGTCATAAAACTGGTTTTGCACCAGGGGTGACAGTGGGAGTCCCAGGTAGTGCCTGGACCTTGGTACTCTCCTCTCTCCTTCCATATCTTTTTGTGGCATTCACTAAAAGCCAGGAGGCTATGTCTGAAAGGAGCAGGAGATTGCCTCTCCCTCATCTTGCCCACCATTTGATGACCCCTTGTGGAAGGCTTTTAGCCCCATTAGAGAACTCTTTCTGTTCATTAGGGTGACATGTGTGAAAGTCCAGCTTCTCTTAGCTTTCCTGCACAGCCAGGTGCTATCCTCCAGATTAAGAAATGACACATTTTTCTGTAAGATTATTTTGTCTGAATACTGATGTGTTTTACATGGGTTCATTGTCTGCTGCATCAAAATCTGCAATCAATTCAATATTAATTCTTACAAAAAATTATATAAATGCATATTTTCTCTCTAAAGCAGTTTTCCTCTCAGTAGCCACAGCTAAAAAGAATTATAACACATGAAAAACTAGCATTGCAGCAAGTTTCAGAGTTAACCTGTGGTATCTGTTTGCCTATGGCAAACATGAAGCAATTGAATTAATTTAACCATCCTTGCCCAGTCACATCCTCCATCACCATAATTTATCTGGCCACCTGATAATTTTGTTTTGTTCAAACTTTAGGCCCAATTCTTTCTCCAGATTTATGCATACAATGACATGCACCTGTCTCTTAGGTTTAGTGGGAACTTTGTCTCTGAAGGAAGAGCTCTAGATCAAAAGTTCATATGTTTTCACAAAACTTGCATGAAAACTGCTCTGCAGAAAAGTAGTCTATAATCGACCAGTGTGAATTTATTTTCAGTCTTGCTTTTTGTACTGCCTGAAGGTATAATTTTCGTAAAAAATCTAAACTTAGTTGTAAAAACCTAGATTTTCATAATATCTTATATAAGTTACTAGGTTTTCACTTTTACAATGAAAATAGTATTTTCAGAGCTTCCAGAACTTCTTTATTCAGTTTTGAAGGGATTTAATGCTTAAGTTTATTTTTTTAATATTTTTACACAATGTTCTGGCACTTTTGCCAGCATCAAAATTAAAGCAGGAGACACTGAAATAGAAAGAAGATAAAAATTTAAACCTGCTAAATGACGCTTGCCTCTCTTGTCTCTGTGATTTTTAAAGATAATTTAAATAAGAGTACTTCAGAGGAGTAGTTGCATGGCGTCATTAATTACACATTGTATAATACTGTGAAAATAGAATAAAAATTAAAACCACATTAAATTAACTAAAAGAAAATAAATTTTAGAAAAGAAATTCTGAAATGAACTTTTTCAAATCATTAGACATTTCCAGTTTCCACTTAACAGAAAATTTCAGCCGCATTTACTGATGTTCTAAGTCTCTGACAATCTCAATAGATATTGAGAATCTCGGAGCCGGAAAATATAAGTAATTTCAAAAGATGACTATTACAATTAATTCTGCTCTCTTACAGTGCCTTTATTAAGCAGGGAATAAACACTGGCCTAAGTGTTTACTAGGAAGAAACTTCCCTTTCCAAACACTTGAAGTAACTGCTTTTTGTTCTGTGGCAACCAGGTTTTGAAATTAAGATGTTTTATTCTTCTCTGGTACAAACCTCCCACACACTTTCGCCACCTTCTGCTTGCAGTGGTTCACAGAGCTGCACTTGGCAGGCAGGGACCCCAAATCAGCTTTGGCACAAACAGCCCCTGATTCCCAGGCTGGCCTACAGCTGTCTTTAGACGTGTCTGCTCTTCTGCTCAGGGTCCAGCCTTCCATTGAGTTGCACTGCTTAGGAGTAATTTGATTTAACAGAGGGGATGAGTGAGCAACTCCCTTGGCCTTCACTGGAAAATGAAAACTATGTCCACAGCAAAAAAACTCTCCTTAGACTTTACACAGTCTTCAATGGTGCTGTGCCATGAGGAGCTCACTCAAACATCCTCTCTCCTGAGCTGTATTGTATTTTATATATTCAGAGCATGTTCTGAGTGCAGCATTTCCCTTGGCACTCTGAGGACAAGGATATCTCCACAGCCTCATCATGGTACTCTGAGGACAAATTGCTCCCATCTATTGAAAACAGCACTATTTCTACCATTAGAATGAAAAAAATATGTATTTGTAGGGAGTTGGGTGTCCTTTTCCTTTGCAGACAGTCAGGGAATTCTTCCCTATTTAAATTTGCTTAGCAATGCTATTGTTCAGAGAAACAGCTTCCCTTGAGCCAGCAACATCAAGAAAGCAAACAGGCTTAGTTTGTTTCAATCACCTCTATCTTTCTTTCCAGGCTCAGGTACTAGTCCTTGTGGCCAGACAGAGGGATGGAAAATCCTACTGTAGGTCTTGATCTCTCAAGAAAAAAAACCAGTAATTTAGGGAAAGGTAAGGGAGATTCAGATCCAAGAAATACTAGAAGGTAAGAAATGTTTGCTTTCCCAGAGTTTTCTGGTTTGCTGAAGGCAGCAGCCCCATAAAAACTAGTCAGCTACAAGACTTGCTATGTAAGTGCAGGGGTTACCTTTAGATATCCTTTCTTTGCTGGTACAGGAATAGTCAGGATTGCAAAGAACAGGAATGTCTGGTACAGCTCAAGTGTATTTGTGCCAGAACTCCTACAAAGTGCTCCTGTCTCCTGTTGTTATGGCCCCTTGCTTTGTCATGATCATTTAAAATAAAATCACTGGCTGGTGATTAACACACATACACAAACACACACACACATACACACACACACACACAAAAAAAAAAAAAAAAAAAAAAAAAAGAGGAAAAAAAAGAAAAAAGAAAAAAAGCAGTTATGGTTTGTTATATTTGCTGGGTCTGCACCACTGGTACATGTAAAAGACCATTGTTTGAGCTGAGAAGATTGCCATCAGAGGCTGAGAGCTAGGGTTGCACCCAGACAACACAGCACAGGTTGTCCAGCTAACCACAACACACCATTATCCAGACATCCTTGAGGAAAGAACTAGGAGAAGATGTGTCTGGAGATAATACATCTGTGAAGTTTCCCTTTCCTGAGTCAAATGACTGAATCACTTAAGCAGGATGATGCTCTCGACATGCCCTTGGAATAGCCTCTCCCTGGGCCGGTGACTTCCCCTTCTCCTTCTGCAGTTCTCTCTTCCAACACCAGCATTATTAAGTATAATTAGCTTCCTTTTCCATAACTGAAGCCTAGATTTATGCAACTTTGTGTGTTCTGCTACTTCAGTCTGTGTTCTGGCCCACATTTGGCCATTCATACCAAAGTTGGCATTCTGTGTTAAAGCTGTTCAATTCCTTAATTCATTTCAAGCCTGAGGCCGGTGTCCCAGTTACCTGCTACTGAGGTAATTCAGTATAAATGAGTTCTTCTGTCCCTTCTAGGAAATGGAAGTTCAAAATCAAATGAGAATAACAATGTTATCATATTTCTTATAATTCCCTTTTTCCTTTTGCACTATCCAGGTCCTTGCTTTTTTAAATTGTTCTCTTCTCTCCCTCTCCTCCCCATGTGTCCTTCATGAATCCAAAGCCCTCTCTCTTGCCCAGGGTGAGGTTCCCATGCATTTTCTTACAGTCGTAAGGGGATTCAATCTGCTCATCTTTGACTAACCACCCAAATTCAGGCCCTAAATTCTGAAACCACTCAAAACAGTGGAAAACAATTCTTGCTTGATGTTTTCTTAGGACTACATCCTGGGTTTGCAACCCCAATACTCCAGCAAACCTCATACTGTATCTTCACAGGGTTTTGCACAGTTCATGCTCCTTAACAAGGACTATCCGTGTTGCTTCAGTCAACACACACACCAGTCCTAGGTTTTCTTCCATCCTGTCTATGGTGGCTGAATGTTTCAGGATTTCTCCACAAATAAAATGGCATGGAATTTCCATCTTCCTGACAAAGAAGGAAGAAAAGTAATCAATTTTTACACAATTTCTCATACAAAAAGGGATGCTGTTTTACTGAAAACAATGAGGACAAAAAGCAGGTTTTATTCCTAACCTTAACCCCACAGGTTGAATTCCCTTTGCATTTGTTCTAGTCAGGCACATACATAATTCTTTTGCTTATCATTGATTTTGCATCTCTGCTCATGCTCCTCAATCCATGTAGCCCAAAATCCCCCACCAAAGATACAGATCCTACCAGGAGCCTCAAGTTTGATTCTCTCCATATTCTATAATAAGCAAGTCCTTTGCATGGGAAAACATTTCTGTATCAAGTTCTTATTTCTTCATTCTTTGAAGAGGAATGTTCTATAGTTACTAAAGAAGCTTGTGCCATATGGTCCCACCTACATGTTCTTCCTTCCTGTTTTCACAGTATATTTTGCGCTATTTAGCCACTTTTTTTTGTTTTGCTATTGATGCACCCACAGTGATCAAACAACAACTCGTTTCCTGCCGTTCAGCTGTAGAATTGTGACACCAACCATTCTGTGCCTGTATGTGATTGAGTCTAATAGAGCGATGGTTCATTTTTCCATAAACTGTTCCTTCCAGTTACATCCTCTGTCTGATCTCCCATTATAAGGAATGTTATCAGTGTTCTTGTAACAACAGCCAGAGGCTTTGGCCTCTAGCTACAAGAAGCACTGAAATACATTTTTTTCCTTTTCTTTTTCACAATCTATTAAGGTCACAGCTAGATCTGCTTTACTTTCTCATCTGGTTTCCCCTTTATTAAATTCAAATATGTTTTTATGTTGCAAAGTGGGAATGTTGTTAAGTGGAAAAGACAAGTCTGCAAAATTAGATGAGTGCCAAGTGCCCTGTGCAGAATTAATTTGCCTGTCCCTGCTCCCATCTGCCAGTGCCCACAATAGCTCAATGCTTTTTCCTATCATAGTCCAAGAAGGCAGAAATTAAGAAAAAGAAGTGCAAAGCAATGACAAGAAAATAGGAAAATTGAATTTAAAAAATCACAAATGAGGAAAAAATAAGAGAAATAATCGTCAACAACCAGAAAAAAAACCTCAATGAGCTACAGCTATGTTTTCCAACTGAGGGTCATGTCCTGAAATGTCTATGGAACATCCTGAAAATTTCCTGAGCTATTAGAAACTTAAACTATTTAGTTTTCAGTCCTTATTTAAAAAAAGATTAATCACAGCAGAATGTTTTATATTATACCTGCTGTGTGAGGATCACCGCACAATTTATAAGGTCCAATGTCATGGCTCCTCTGAAACAAATATTATTCCTATTGTATGGAAAAATGCATTTAGATGTGCAGAAAGTCAGGCTATTTTAAAATAATTTTTATACTGTAAGTTATGCCATAATTATAAATGGAAATAAATTTAATTAAAAGGATATAAAGGATTTTCTATAGTTTCCCATGTTAGTCCTCAATTTCTCTTAATTTCTCTTGGTTTTTGGGTTTTTTAATGTGCTATAGATACAAATTAAAACATATGTAAAAAGTAACACAGAATCTGTGAATGTCACTTACTCCATGGCATATAAATTCACCGTATTTTCTACACATTAAAGAGGTTGACTGTGAAGTTATCTCTTTTTTGTTTCATTATCTTGGGAAATCATCTACTCTTCTAGGTTTAGGGGAAAAAAACCAATCAACCAAGCAGAAAAAAACCCCTCACCACCAACAAAACTTCATTCCTTTTACTTTATAAGGGATAAAGCCTTTAAGATTTATACATCATTAAGATGAGATAAAAACAATGATCATCAGACTTTTGCAAGACTGTTTCCAAAGACATTGTTTTACTGGCATGACTATGATTAAATGATTAAGCAAAACTTGGTCAGAAAAGTAACAGACAATTCCTTGGCCCTGATTGGTGATTTTTTTTTTTAATATAGGCAAAAACTAGGTTAAACTGGGCCACTTAAATGACGGGTTCAGTCCTGAAAATACTTGTGAGAAAATCCAGCTTTTCACATCTTGGTGGAGCAGCCTCCACCAAGTCTAGAGGAAATATTCCCATGTGTAAAATTCAGTCAGATTTGTAGCACCAGGACTTAAATTAGGAAACAGTGCTGCAGGCCTGCTTGGGGGAACAAAATAGAACAGCTGCACCTAATATGTGTCATTATTATTACTGGTTTAATCTGTCCCCTGTGTAAATAAAATTATGCTAAAATGGCATTTGCCTAAACTGAACTTGAGAAACAATTAACAAATGTAGTTCCAAAGCATAACAGAGGCTGGAGATTTCTCTGCTACTGATGACACACATGGCTGTGTGCAGGGACATGTGGAGATGTGCAGAGCCAGGGGCAGGGGTGTCCAGCTGACATCTTCTCCTGCATCCCTGACTGTGTAGTGGGGCACAAGGATGGCCTTTTTTTGGTGGTGGACTCCTTCTCCCTGTATGTTCTTTCAAAGCCCAGGGTCTGGCACTGAGTACACGTGGCTTCTTTTAGACACCTTTCTCCTTAAGCACATAGGATTTAAGGATATTTCCAGGAGATTTGTGTGGATCAGTGGTCACTCAGATCATGGTCCACATGGAGCTGGAGGAAATTAGGGAAAATTGCAGACTGGACAGGCTGAAAGTGGGAAAAGACAGGCTGTAAAAAGAAACATTGAGATATTCCCCAGGAGGCTGCTGAATGAGTGAAGCTGTCTTGATTTGCACTCAGTCCAGCAGAGGTTTTATGTGAGCACTTACCACAGCAGCTTCAGCAATCCACACCAATCCAGGGAGCACCTTGGAGATGCAGGGAACCAAAGGTACTCAGGGGCTGAAGTTGGGGGCTCTCAAACATCCTGAAAAGGGGAAGCTCTTAGCCAAATAATAAATGGGATGTGTGAGCCTGTCAGCATATCCTGTATAGCATCACTTTGTTGTGACTCTCACACCATTTAGAAGGTTGCAAAGAAGTATCATTGCATGTGGAGAAAGTTTTCCTCTGTGCAGCTGGACTACCAGGAGTGCAGTCATGGTCTTGTTGGGCATATTCTGTGAGACTTCACTGGTGCTGGGGTTTTGGGAAAAAAAGAGAACACAGGTCCATGCCAAGTGGGAGGTGCAGAGGGAGGAATTCAGAACTCAAAAAGATCTCCAATAGCAGAATATCCATCGTAAAGGAGGAAACATGAAGTAAGTATCAAAAGACACTATAATCTTTTATTTCTGGGTAGAACTAATGGGGTCTTAATTAAATTGTTAATAACAATTTCTCAGGAACCACATGTAATTAAAGACACCTTTAAAAAGCAGAGATGAAAGGACAGCATATTGCTTGTATAGAGAAATTGTCTCAGCAAGACAATTTCAGCAAGAAAGGAGCAAATTCAAATTAATTCTGGAATAGTACAAAGTACTGTGGTGGCAGGTGTGAGCCCCTCTTCTCCAGCCCAGCACTGTCCAGTGCAGTGTTGTACACTGGGGGCTGCACAATCTTCTCCATCCAGAACTCTGCCTCACCATGTGGAACATCAGGCTCTTCTGGGGTGGCATCAGTTGTAAGAGATAGGTGTCATTTTCAGCCTTACTTTTCTTGGACTTTGCACAGGTGTGAGTTGGGGAATGGGGAACGTGAGGGGTTATAAGAAGGAAGTCATCCTGGGCGTTTCTGGCTAAACTAAGTGGTGTGCTGCCCACAGCTGCAGGGGTGTTGACAATGCAGACTGCCCCATCTCATCCCATGTTCTCCAAAATACTTGTGAAGAGATTCAAGTGACTTTTGAAGGACACAAGAAGATGACACTGGCCAACTGGAGAGCTCCGGATTTCACCCAGAACTTTGGCTTGGACATCTCTGGTGTTGTAAGGATATCTGCATGGTGGTATACCATGGTGGAATGTCTACATTCGTGGTGTAAAAACATCCATATGAGACAGCTGGTGATGAGCATGTCCAACGCAGTGTCTGGGATGATCAGCAAAGGCTAGATTCATCTTTTCTGGCATCTCTGCTGCTGGGGCTGTTTGGAAGCACAGCAGCTTTGCTGTACAAGGTGGTGTCAGAGCTGTAGAGAGCCTGGGCACAGGGCTGCTCCCTCTTTTCTGTTGCCTTGCTTGATGTCTCTCTGCTAAATTGAACCAAGCAGGGCTCTGATGTCTTGGGGTCTTGGACAACTGCTCAAAGTTCTCACCTATTAAGCCAGCTCTGTATTACTATTTTTTCTTCTGTGCACACCAGGACTCTAAAAGACAAGCTCCTAAGACCTTGTTTTGGACCAGCAGACCTTGTGATCAGATTCAGCCAGCTTCCTACAGACTGCCAGTTGGTGTTATGCAGTTCAGTTATTTCATCAGCTACTTTGGTGGGAATGAGGGTCATTTCACCCTCATTGATTGGGGCTGCTGGGATATGGCTACCTTTTTAGAAAAGGGAAGGCTGAAGCCATGATGACAAATTTTTTAGGAAGTTTTCATGTAACTGTTATGTAAGCATGGGTTGATTATTCTTTCTAACTTGTTAAATTTATCCATGATATTCACTGCTGTCATTTTTATGGCACAGAGCTTTAAGGCTGTGATTGTGAATAGTGTTACACATTGTACATTTTTGTTTTTGTTTTCCAGAACAACTGGAACGACTTGATGTGTATTTTTATGCAGTTCTCATAGATACAGATAGGTCTGTTTTGCTCCTCTACATCTACTCCAGCCTGTGTACTCCACCAGTGTTTCAATGCCTGCTAGTCTATATCACTTATTACAGTGGAAGGAAAACCTGTGATGATCTTCCTAAGTACTGTGCCAGGTGAATGGCAAACACAAGTGTCTTAACTAGACAGAGGATCTTCACACCTTTTCAGAGATGCACTATATACAGAGAAAATGTAGTGGTATTTTTCCAGCCATGAGAGTCTCACCCTCTGCATAAACATCGAAGGGAACATACCCAGAATATTCAACTAGATGAAGAGTGTGAATTCATCACAGATTCCTCCTCAGCATCTGCCTAGACTTAAAATAAGCAGATCCAGAAAGATTACTGCGTCAGAAGCGGGGAGAATCCTGCCAAAGGTGAATTGCCTCTTTCCTGAATGCTGCCAAGAGGTGGGTAAGGCAACTCTGCATGACTTCTATGATGCTTCTGCGTGGCCATTCAGCTAATCTTAGACTGGGATGACCTTGAAATGTTGATAACTCCCTCACTTCACTGGTGACACTGGAAGGCATTGGCAGAATGGTATTGACTTTGCTGTAGCTGTTCCTGTCTTTTGTACAATTGATGGAGGTGAGCACTCTTAGCACTCAAATCTGGTGCCTGCAGAGCATCTGTTTTTCTCTCATGTGAAATCTACATGTCATTGTCAGCTGTTACTAACTTTTAGTTATAGTATATGGACAAGTAAAACAAGCTATATTGTAAATAGCATATTTGTGATGCACAGCACTTTTTCAGTACAGGAGAAAGTCAGGGTCTGGCTGAAGGCTTAAAGTCAGACCTTGAACAGACCAAACAAAGCTTGGACTGTTGGAAAGGGAAGAATATTAAAAGGACCAATCAAATTTTCCTACTCTAGAAAAGCAGAGCATCTCACAAAACAACACAGGGAAAAGCCTCAAGGCCATACTGTACTCACCTGGCTTGCAAGGAAAGTCTTTGAGTAGTGTTGCCTGTCATTTATTCATATGGGTCTTGACATATTATTAATGCCATGTAGAGATGACAGTCCACAATTCTGCATGAGGGAGGCAGATGTGCAGAAGTTTTTGTAGCTGTTTAATAAGTGCGATGTGGAGGATATGTATTGCTCAGGAAGAGAGAGACCTGGGCACAGCCTTGCTACATTCAGGCTTCATCCTCTCAAAAACCTGTGGCTTCCTTTTTACTCCCTCATTATCCCTGGGGGTCTTTGCCTGCAGTTAAAGAGCTGAGCCTTCTGTTTTGTGGTCAGAAACAGGTTATTTTGCTCTGTCCTAGTTTCAACCAAGGATGTGAGTGGCACAGTGTTGAGCTGTGTGGTTGTGTCTTGATTGTTCTACTATACCACCCAAATCCTTGCTTGGGCAGAAGTAAGGGATTCTCACCCTCCTTCCCATGCAGATGCACAGGAGAGTGTTGGGTACCCCAAGGTGTTCGCAGTCAGATTGTTGAAGTCCCATGTGGCAGCAACACACCCTTCCCTTCCCTTCCCTTCCCTTCCCTTCCCTTCCCTTCCCTTCCCTTCCCTTCCCTTCCCTTCCCTTCCCTTCCCTTCCCTTCCCTTCCCTTCCCTTCCCTTCCCTTCCCTTCCCTTCCCTTCCCTTCCCTTCCCTTCCCTTCCCTTACCTTCCCTTCCCTTCCCTTCCCGGAACTTCCCGGAACTTCCCTTCCCTTCCCGGAACTTCCCTTCCCTTCCCTTCCCGGAACTTCCCTTCCCGGAACTTCCCTTCCCTTCCCTTCCCGGAACTTCCCTTCCCGGAACTTCCCTTCCCTTCCCGGAACTTCCCTTCCCTTCCCTTCCCGGAACTTCCCTTCCCGGAACTTCCCTTCCCTTCCCTTCCCGGAACTTCCCTTCCCGGAACTTCCCTTCCCTTCCCTTCCCGGAACTTCCCTTCCCGGAACTTCCCTTCCCGGAACTTCCCTTCCCTTCCCGGAACTTCCCTTCCCTTCCCTTCCCGGAACTTCCCTTCCCGGAACTTCCCTTCCCGGAACTTCCCTTCCCGGAACTTCCCTTCCCGGAACTTCCCTTCCCTTCCCGGAACTTCCCTTCCCGGAACTTCCCTTCCCGGAACTTCCCTTCCCGGAACTTCCCTTCCCTTCCCGGAACTTCCCTTCCCGGAACTTCCCTTCCCGGAACTTCCCTTCCTGGAACTTCCCAGAACTTCCCAGAACTTCCTGGAACTTCCCTTCCCTTCCCGTTTCTCCTTCCGAATAGAAACAGGAGCTGTTTCTATTTTGACCCCTAAGGAGATATGCCAAATTAAAGCAACTTTAATTTCCACTACAAGCTGAAAGCATCAATTCCAGTAAACAGTGCTCAGATGCAGTCCAATACAGGACCAATGAAGAAATTAACAGCAGTGAAGCCTGATATTGAGTTCTGACTGCCTCAAGAACTTGAAAATTATGAGGTCGCTCCCCAGATGAGACTGGATGAAAAAACAAGCTATTTTCTTTTGAAGTATGATTCATGCTGCTTTTATGGAAAGTCTAAAATCAGAGTGTAGTTTCCAGGTCCCATGTTCACCTGCAATTTTTTCTCTTTAAATGCAAGCTTTCCTGTAATGGCATGACCATATAAACTAAGACTTTATTAGAAGAAAAGAATCATTGCCATAAAAATTTAAAACCTGATCACATTGTGGCTCTAATGAAAAAAGCAAGTTTTCTAAAAGAGAAAAACATTTGGGTAAGTAAGGCTTCTTTTTGCTGGATTTCAGTATCTCAGAGATAGGCATGCAGAACAACATCAGCACATCTGAAAAAATAGAAAAGAAGCTATATAAAAAAAATTTATCTTTTTTTTTTAAGCTTTCTCACCACTTAGCTCTAGATATCACTCTTAGCAGTAGTAGAAAAATTAAGCCCTTCTCCAGAGAAATAGCATCAGTGAATTAAACCTTTCTCCAGAGAAATAACATTAATGAGTATCAATAAAAGGAGAGTGGAAATAAAGGTTACTAGATTTTATTAATATTATTATGTATTTACAAATCTTCTGTATTTTGAAAACATATTTTTTTTATTTCTCGTGCCAAGAAATAAAGGCACTTTGAATGGAAAATACCTGAGTTTTTTCACATAAACATATACAGGTCTTTGACCTTTGGAACTTTTGAGAAACCGCTCTGGTTTATAAATACAGTGAGTTGGAATAAGTAGCTGTGTAGTGAGCAGTATCATTATCTCATCAAGGAAACTCCTCACATAAAAAAAATTAAGGACATACAGATGTGTTTATAGGATCAGGATTTCAGAGCAAGTGATGAGTGCAATGGAAATCCCTAAACCAAAGAGACAAGGGTCCACACCTTTGATCCATGAATTACACAGCCCTTTGCATACACTGACTAACGACCATGCATCAGCCTTGTGTAACAACCATCACAAATATTTTGATAGTCCTTATTTCACAAGCGGTAAAGCTCTGGTGGAGAAGGCAGTAATTGTTCTGATTTATGACTGGTTCAGGGAAGTGAAGTGGCTGTGTCTGCTCCAAGGTAAGGAAAGGGCTTTGAAACAAAACCTAAACCATGATGACTTCCATCAGTCTTTGCTTCTCAATTAGCTGACTGGCAGTGCTCCAGCCTACAGTGAAACTATCTAAGTGTTAGATATCTAGCCAAGGCTGTTGTTTGGGTTCTCCTTGTAGGTGATGAGCAGACACGCACCAGCCTTCCTGCTGGACTGGAATACATAAGCTTGGGATGAGAGACAGCCTTAGAGGTGTTATCTCTCTCTGCACTGATGCACTGATCATAACTGGGTGAGTGACTCAGAAAGGACACTAAATCAAAGGGCACCTAAAACCAAACTGAAGGAGTTTCTGTTCTTACTAAGCCAGTTTTGACCTTGGATGCTTCACGGTTGTTGGCAACCATGGAGCCATTCAGAGCCTTTGGAGGCATCTCCTGATCAGTGGGGCACAATGGACTCAAAGCTACTGCCGAAAGACAGTCTGCAACTTTAAGTGTTCTGTTTTCAGGAGCATCCAGAGCTTGAGCACAGCCTCTTTAACCGTGGGTTGTATGTCAAAAATGTGGTATGATCTTGGACATCTGGCAAGTATATGTGTATGCTTAATTGAGAGAATAAACATTCTTCAAAGTTTCAGAGTCCTGAGATTGCAACCTTGACTTTAACCTTTTGGCTTTCTTCACATCCTAGTAAGTGCAATCTATCACGCATACCACATCAGAGTCTACCCCAAAAAAACTGGAACAGATCACAGTTCTATGAAGCTGAAAAAAAAATATTTGTGATAGGATTTAGAAATGCAAGATTACATCATAATCCTCTCTTCAAAAAGAAAAATGAAAAGAAAAGCTGAGGAAAAAAAAAAAGAAGTAAATTATTCCTGCTGTGTCATATGAAAACTAGAAGAATTTAATTTTCTGGTCTGTTTGTCCTAGTATGCTTCTCGAGGCTTGTCATCAGTTCCACTGAAACACAGGGAATGTAAAAAATATTTTAATACAAATTACTAAACTTGATTCATTCCATTCTCCTTATAAAATTATCTGCTGTAAAATTATGTCTAATGTGAAACAGTTATAATTTGCTTGTTACTCACTGTATTAATACCTATTAAAACTGACCACAGTAGTACGCACCCAGTTGTTGCAACATGCAAAAACCCACAAGATTTATTTCAATGTGTCTGGGGAGTACCAAAGTATGAAAATATATTGAAATTTAAAAGGTCTAATGTAACTATTATATAGTTCCTTGAGAAAACTGCCAGTCAATTTGGAATGGTACAGTCAGTTATTTCTAAATATTACAGACTGCTTATAAATCTATCTTTGTGACATTTCCTACATGAGTTACACCTATCACAGGATTTTTTAACCTCCATTTCAAGACTTACAGTGTCCATAGACCTCTTGAAGACTAGAATTTTCACAACATGAAACAAATTAATTTCAGAAAACATATCTATAAGCTGTGGTAAGGTCACCTTGCAAAAAGCACTTATGAGCAGTGTGTTTATCATCAGTGTTAATTAAAGACTGGAATCTGACCCCAGAGTTAGAGATTACCCCAGTGCTGGCTACAGATCAGCCCATCTAGCAAAACAAACCCTCTAAGCAATACCACATGGAAGACCAATGGTCTCCAGTAGGATAGGCCTTTGGTGATAAGATCAGTGGGGAGGCAAACATGACTGACAATACTTCAGTGCTTTGATGCTCTGGTGATAGGTACTGTAAAAAACCTCAGACCATTTCTACCAACCTACACTCACCAAGCATGGTGAAGTGCCAACTCAGCCCTTTCTCTTGATGGACAAAAGCAATGCTGGGGATGCTTTTTCTTTCCACAAAATAGCAAGTGGTAGACAGAGGTTCATAACGGTGAGGTGATAAAATGACAAGAGCATTTTCCTCCTGCAGGAGTCACAGCATCTTCTCATAGGAGGACGAAAATGGCAACCACAAAGTGAGCAAACCGGCCAATAAGGATTGCTGTGGGCCTGCTTGCATGCAGAGTGATAAAAATTTGCAAACTTCAATCCTTCCTGTGTATAACACGTATTCAAACTACCTCCTACTGCTTCCAGCTGTGGGAGGTTGAACATATGCAGCAGGATACCTGCAGCTGCAAGTAAAGGGAAGAAGGCACCCAGATGGTGTGTGCACAGATGGAGCAAGCCTGTGCTGAGAGCACTGCCCCTCATGAAGCACCAGATGACACACAGGAGCTTCTGGGGAGAGAGGGACAGCTGTGTGGGGACACTACAGTGCCTGCATGCTGTGTAGGGTTTATTTAGGCCTCATTTTGATGAATTTGGAGGTACCTTGACCTTGGTGTGGCCTTCTGTCCTGAGGGCCTTATGGAGCACTTGCTCAGGGGAGCTGTGGTGAGGCATGTGGGGCAAATGAGGCTTAGTCAGAGGAAACCATGGAAATCTCAGCAGTGGCTAATTTGTGGCTTCATCCACAAATCATTTAGGCAGACAAGGGCAACCTACTTCCACTGCAAGGCTGTAAACACATATATGTTTGCTAATCTCCCTGCTCTGTCTGAACCCAGAAAGCATTTACTAGCCTGCCTGGAAAGTCTCCTCTGCACCTAGTAGCTTCTAAAAAAGGGCTGGTTTAAGACTGTAGTCCCAGAACATCACAGAATCCTCCATTTGCACTGGAGGGAGCATCCGTAGAGACACAGCTCTGGCTCTGTAAAGGAAGGTCACTCTGCTCTTCTCTAGGACTTTCCCCATTGGCTCTCTTAGGTACCTGTTGGCTTACTGACCATTGAAGATCCCACTCTTTGGCCAGCAGATGTAGGGCCTGTCTGAGTAAAGGGGACTCTAAACATGAGAGAATGCAACACCCAGGACCTTCTGCCAGCACTGCAGCCCTAAACACCTTGCCTGTGGGAACACATAATAACATGCTATGTTAATGTGATAGAGCAGAGTAGAGGACTGGTGAGAATAGGAAATGTAGGAATAAAAGGAATGAAAATAAGAGCATGAGGGGGGAGAAATTCTACTATCAACACTAATAAATTGTGTCCGTTGCTGTCATATTGAAATGAGGACAGTGGGCAAAGTGTGGGCTTCACTTCACTTACACTGTACAGATCACACCTAAACCGTTTGAGGGGAATGGTCAGTATTCCATGCTAACTCCCCAAATGAAGAGTGTTTAAGATATTGGTGTTTGGGCTGTGCTGAAAATCTGCCAGGAAGAGCAGATACATGCAATACACATGACTGAGTCTCAGTGCCCAGATATGTGCCCTGGCATTGTTCAGTTCATTGTCACGTGCTTTGCCTTTGAGATCTGGTGACCGTGTCGATTAGGTGACATTTGTACCACTGCAACATGTTAAATGCTACATTTGAAAAGACGTCTGAATATTGTTGCAGGAGGCAAAACAAAAGGAGCAGTAGCTTCCAAAGCTATGAGTATATCAAACACAAAAGCACTCATATAATCTCTGAAAGTCAGACATCATCATTTCTTCACATAGAGCAGCAGAGAAGTCATTCTGATTAAGTGAGCATTAAAAAAGCAATTTAATTACCTGGCAAACCTAACAGTGGATGGAACCATTTTCCCTTTGAGTGACATTTTTGACACATTCTCAGAGCATGGACATAAATATTCCCTGACTGCATTGTGAAAGAAAAAAAACTGAAAGAGGAAGAGAATATAACCTGTAGTGAGACAGAAATTGCCATTCAGATCAGTCAAATGCCTTCTGCAATCTTTTCTTCTGCTGACTGCTGCTAGCACAGGTGCTTTGAAGAAAGGTGCAAACACAATGTACCACTACGCAATGACTTGCCCATGGAAAAGTTTCTGCTTAACTTTAAGACATGCATTATGTCCCAGAGCATGACAGTTTATTGCAGCTTGTGTGACTGCTACATTTTTATCCTAGCTTGTGTAAGAGTAGATGGGATGATTCATACATGTCATTTGGTGCTGCTTTTAGCATTTGTGAAGAGATGCTGTTTCCTTTAACCCTTTGACTGATTCTTACCACTGGAGTTACTACAGGGCTAGTGACAAAAGAGGCAGAAGCAGGTGCTCTGGCTTCAGCTTATAACACAACTAGATTTCTTCCAGAAATCTACCAGTCTGGTAATTTCTTCCAGACTTAAACTATCAGGAGCTGCAAAGGGAACTACATGGTATTAGCAAGGTCAGCCTTTTTTTTTTTTTAATAAATAGCTTGCAGGTTGAGCCAGACTTTATTTCTGTTTGTGTTGTTGCATGACACCTTGTGACTTTGATTTAACTGGGGGAGCAGGTGAGGGCTCTGGTGACTTTCCACTGGCTGGTGATTTCCCATCAGGAAGCCAAGTTCACCTGCTGGCTTCAGCTGTGAGCCTTCAGGCACCTCCGGGCTGCTGCTTATTGACTTTGAGGCCTTTCTTGCCCCATGGGTGGGTTAACTAATGACATTCCTCTACTGCCACCTCCTCTTTCCCAGAGAGCCACACAGCTCTCAGGCCCCATTGATGTGGTCCCATCAATCCATCATCATGTAATGTGTTGTGGGCCCTGACACCTCCTCCCACCCCTCATGCCAGCTTCCTCACTGGAATTCCAGACCTTGTTTCCATTTGCAAGCTTGGATTTCTGAGGAAGGAAGAAATGCTTTATGAATCACCACCCTCAAGAGCTTTACACTTTGAGATGTAAATGTAGGAGGATATTGTTCAAAGGTCTCTCAGTTTGCTCTAAAAGCCTGCAAAATCTAGTGTAGAAACCAAAATTACGAATTTCTCTATTTGGCTATATGGAAATGATTATTGCAAAATGCTGATACCTGCAGAATTTTCCATGTAATTTTCACAGTTAGGAAACAGCAAACACAAAGCCCCTCAGCTCTAAGCTGACTCAAGAAATGAGTTTCCATTTACCACTGTATTCTTTGCTCTTGTTGGTGCCAGTAAACTCTAAGCAAGTTGTCTACAATAGCAAATACTTACATAAGTATAAATGACATGTTTTTACGAAGGATTCCAACATATTGGCTACATCAGAAGGGGAAATAAGTGGAAAAGATTATGAGAACGTAGTTCTTAAATGGCTTGTAGCAAAGTCCAGCTTCTAATGCATTGTGGAACTATCTTGTAAAATTATGCTCTTGGGTTCCATTTCATCTACAGATTAGGAGCACTAAAGATGCCATACGAGGGGCCAAGAGCATTAGCAAACTAGCACAAGTACTCCACCCTTATAAGATCTGTAACTACAGTACTCCAAACCCATCTGACAGCCCTCCAAAACTACTACAGGAAAGGTAGGTATTAATAACTGCTGCTACCATCCAGAGAGAGTAAACTGGGATTTCTTCTGGGTGATCACTGGTGTCTAAGACCATCTCAACAATTCCTACTGTGACCAAAGTTGGAAAGAATTGGAGAGAGGAGAATAAGAAATAAAGAAAACCAAGCCAATTCCAAGCACTGAATTTAATCCCTGAAATATTAGGAGTTTAAATAAAACAATAGTTGTTTGTCTTTTGAGCTGGACTTGTAGACATCACTTGGTTGACTTGCTGGGCAATGCTACTTCAGCTAAGAATGTCCATTGCTTTTTCTTTTTGGGAATTGTTAGCCACTGAGAATTTGAATGCCAAGAAAAATGCTAAATACTATGTCTATGACTGATATGAAGAAGTAGAGGAGGGAAATGCCTGTGATCAATCAGCCTCATGAAACATTTCTTGGTCTGTTTTATTCCCCCTGTTCTGCTTGAGAAAACAGATGTTGAGGGTGCCAAAAAGGTAAGATCAGAAGAGTTTCATATGATCTCTTTCAGCATTGGATGTTTATGGTGGACGTTTATGGGGCTATATCAAAGACTGGCTCAGGGGGCATCTCAGTGAAAGACAAACACACATTTTTGGGATGCTTGCTGTGGTCAGACTGAGTTAAAGCCAGGTCTCTGAACTTTCTGTACAGTTCTAGTGCTGAAGCCAGGAGTATTTCTGCTAGTTTATCAAGAATCAAAGAGGGGGTGCTCAGATCAGTCTCAGCTAAACTCACAGAAGTACTGGAGCCCAGCCTGCCCCAAGATAAGAGGGGCCAGTACTGAGGGAGAAGCCCATTGATGCAGATAATGCTGTCATGGCATCACCCTCCATCATCAGTTGTGGTAACAAGGGACTACGGGGGACAGTGGCAAGTTGGCAGAGTCCTTTGTTGGCTTTGTGCACAACGTGCTTCAGGGAGGTGTGTGGACTCAATATTTTCTGAGCTTGAGAGGAGCTAGCTCTTCTGAAAAGAAACTTTTCAACAATTTTTCTTTTTCCCAAAACAGCCTTGTGTAAACAATATTCCTTTCCCATAACAACAGGTGTTGTTTGCTATTTCTGTTATTTAGCCAATAAAAGAGATCTCAGTCCCTATAGACCAATAACGTGTCTTCTTAGCACAGCATGTTATAAAAAGACTGAATAAATTGTAAATAAAGCCTTCTAATTTCTACTGCCTTCTGACTAGAGTAAAGCGTCTTTATTTCATGTCCTATTACAACAGAGGTGGATGGTAAATCAATTTCTCAAGCCAAACGTGGCACTCAAGCTTTCAACAAAAGGCCTTAAAGTCCCCTTTGACCTTAGCATGGACAAAGATTTTATTGCTGCTTCTGTTGTATATGACTCAATTTTTGATGGAATTCTGATTTTCAAAATGGCTCAGTCTTCATCATAGATAGAATCATAGAAAACGTTTGTTTTGAAGGAACATTTACAGGTCATCTAATCCAACCCTCCTGCAATGAGCAGGGGCATCTTCAACTAGATGATGTTTCTCAGAGCTCCATCAAGCCTGGCTTTGGATCACTGCCTCTCTGGGCAACCTGTTGTAGCATTTCAACACCCACACTGTAAAAAAAAAATCTTTCTTGTATCTAATCTAAATCTACCTTCTTTGAAATTAAAACCAATTTAAAACTCTTTGTCCTATTGCAACAGGCCTTACTAAAAAGTTTTTCCTCATTTTTTTATAAGCCCTCTCTAAGTACTGAAAGGCTGCAATGATGTTTCCCTGGAGTCATCTCTTCTCCAGGCTGAGCAAGGCAACTGGAGTGGGGCCACAGCCACAGGGCTTTGCATGCCCAGCTGCCAGTGCTTGCAGAGACTGGGGCCCAGGGGCACCTGCTAGGCAGGCTGAGAATCCAACCCCACATGGGGTTGGAGGCATCCACATTACATGTATGTGTACATTTCCCACTCCTAGAACTTCCTAGAACCGCCAGAGACCAGGACAGGATTAGTCCATTTGATCCACCTGTGCTCAGCCTGTGCTGATCTGTTTGGCCAGCAACGTGTGTATGTGCATCTTGTGTGAGTGTGGATGTGCTCCTGTGGTGGCTGCGTGCTCAGCTCCTCCATGGGACAGTCCTGGGGCACAAACATGTGGCTACCCTGCCTCGATCAGGCTGCTGGGTTTGGCAGCCCCTACAACAGATTACTTTGCAGAGGCAAAGCTTGATTTCATTTAATCTCCATTAATCAATTTTGCTGAGAGTACATGGAATAAAGTACTAGCAAAAAAGGGAATTAGGGCTGATTGGGTTTCCCTAAAAACAAAAGATGTGTTTGGACTGTAGAGCTAGATTTAACATCCTAGGTCAGGTGTCTATTAGTCTTGCTGGTGTAGCCTAAACTTGAGTGTACTTTAAACACCCAAACAATTACCTGAGCTACCCGGCCCCCTGGCCTCCTCTGTCAGACACCTGACACAGAGAGGATCACTCAGCATGCAGCATAGCTTTTATTTCTCCACAGGGCATAGATTTTAAGGACAGGCCTCACCAAGAACCTCAACAGTTCTTAAAATCTGCGCTGAGGTTGCCCCTGGTCCTAAAAACCTGCAGCCCACTGAGGTCTGGCCTCATCTTCAGTCACATTTCTGCATGAAAGATAATGAGAGGGAAGAAAGAGCCATGACAGAAGGCTGTGAGACAAGAGCCTGAGATAAGAGAGCCACCTCACTTACCTTCATTTAAGACAGGCTCTGCCCCAACAGCTCTTAAAGCCTGTTTCCCCACTTCATTCAGAAAAGAAATAAGATAAAATAACCCAACAATAAGGGCTCTGTGTGATTCAAGCCACAATACTATGTCACAAAAGAAAAAAGCTTTTGTTTGTATTTGGCTGGTATCTATGAATCACAGAGGCCACAAAGATTTTCACCAACCTTTGCACCATCTTTGATGGTTTGCAGATGTTCCCCACTGCTGCTTAATTTCAAGTTTGAGCTGCCTTAGCAAAGACACATTGGAGGCAGCAGCTCTGATGGCCTTTCTCTGAACTGGCTTTTATCTTACATTGTGCTTCTTCGTTTTTAAAACTTTAATTTTTTTTTCATGCTGTTGGGAATTAGTGATACTGCCAACTTGCTCAGTGGTATTTTCACAGACAGATATAATGGCTTGAAAAAGAATGAAGCAAAAACACCCTAAAACTTCCTCCTGCATCCCATTTTCCCAAAAAGACAAATCTAATTTCTGCAATAAAGAGTATCTGTTCCAGTCCAAGGAAATATTTGAATGTGGTGTGCTAAAGAAGATACTGAAGACAGTGAATAACCATCCTTCTCCCACTGTGCTGTTTGCTGATTTTATCATTAGATTCCTGCACTGTGTTTTTTTTGAATGGCCAACCTGTGTACACTCACCCTAAATGACTATGCTCTTCTGAATGAAACATGTCCTTGATTCAGAAATCATTTCTTTCCCAAGGAGTGGGGCCTCCTCTGTCAGACACTTGAGTCAGAACAGATCACTCAGCATGCAGCATTGCTTTTATTTCTCTTCTGGTCATAGTTTTAAGGACAGGACTCACCAAGGATGCTCAAACCAATGTTCTTTTTACATGGACCACAGGACTTACTGAAATCAGTTTGTGCTTCAGATCCAAAGACAATGGTTGGAATAAAACGGATTTTTCTGGAAAAACTTCCAGTACAAATATTTTTTTTTATCTATTGTGAGTTGTTCTGATGTTGAAGTACTTTCTTACAGTAAATTACTTTTAATTAAAAATGTATTTCCAACCCTAGCCACTGGATCTTGTTTTGTATGTCTGCCAGACTGAAGCAGTCTCTCCAGTTGTCTGTTAACATATAGGTAGCTCTAGGTTGTAATCAGACCACCTTCTGGTTTCCTGGTCCACTTAGACCTCTCCCAGGTATGTTTTTCAGTCCTGCATATTTTTGTACTTTGTTTGTGAAGAGTCTGAAGAACATCAATACCAGTGTGAGATCCCTAATTCCCACCTGTTTCCTCTCTCCCATGATTCACAGAAACACATATGTAACAGAAACATCTTTAGATGATAAACATACCCCTGCAGAAGAGAATTTGGGACCAGAAGGTGACCTATTTTTGGTGCATCTGACATATTCCCCGTTGATTCTGCATCACCCTTGCTGCCTGATAACAATGTTATGCAGTACCAACTCCACTTTCCAGGATCCCCATCAGGCTGACAGGTCTACAAATTATCTGGTTCATGCTGTTTTTTGTGCTAGCTTTCTCCCAGGCATCTGGAACTTCCCCAGTGTGCTAAGATTTATTTTCTTTGGCTTGCTCTTTTTTTTAGATTGCTGGATACAGGTTACTTGGATCCTTGCCTGACTTTATTATCTGCTGTTTAACCTCCTCTTTAGTTACAACTAGAACAAAAACTATGTGATTACTATTGGTTGACATGAATAAATGATTAGGGTTTGGGTTTTTTTTCCCTGGACTGAAGACAAAAATACAACAGAATAATATCTTTTTAATATCTTTTCTTATTGGCAGTTTTACTATTTTCATCTCATAATGGATACATGTCATTTTTAGTGTTCTTTATTCTGGAAATACTAAAATAAAATCCCCAAAATACAAGAAAATACTCCTCAACCGACAACTTTGCTCAGCTTTCCACGTCCTTGTGGCCTGTTTCCCCCTTTATCAATTTTCTCCAAAATCTACCTTCTAATTTACATGTATTGACACTCGGAGCTTTTTGCATTTTCTCCTGGGATCCAAGTACACATATGCATAAGAAGTTTTACTTCCCTTCTGGAGCAGGCCATTTAATGAATGCAGATTCTTTTGCTGGGTGGGGCTTTTTTGGGCATCTCCTTAAGTATTATCCAATGATTCTCAATCATCGTTCAGATTTTCTCTGTTAATAAAGCCTTTCTCCCAGTTGAATTTCTCCCAGCATTGTTTTTAGCAAAACTGTTTTTTTTTTCTTTAAAACACAATTAATATCCTTTATTGGCTCAGATTTCGTTCTGTTTGGAGATAACAATAAATATAATCCCACTGTCATAAGCTATACCCATGCCATTGCTAATTGTTCATTTTTTATTTAGTCTTTCTGCTGTATTAAAGACAAATCTAATGTAGGAGATTTCCTAGCTGAATATAGCACTGAAACTGTTGTCTGTAACATTTGCAATGATAGCCTCTCTTTTATTTAGTAGACAAAATTCAAACTATTTCAGAAAGTCAAGCTACACAAAAGATAAAAACCCTGGCAACAAAACAGGTCAAGAAAACAGCCCAGCTTCTTTGCACAGCTGGCTATATTCTGAGGAAACATCCTGCTGGTCCCTCTGAACACAAGTCCTGTAATATTTTACAGACTTGAATAGAAGTAGCACCTTCAGCAGCCCACGACATGTCACCATCACTCAGTACCTTCCTTCAGCAGGGATTCAGAAGACGCATGGGCTCATTGTTTGCATAAAGGGATCTCCCCTGGTGCCAAAACCAAAGCAGTCTGGCTGCAGGGACATCACAAAGCTTCTGGTTAAAATGGACATTAAATGCACAGAGGACCCAGTTTGCCCTTTATTGTTATCAATATAACAAAAAGGATTAAAAAGGAAGATGCATTTGAGCAAAAAGTTTGTAAACACAACATCTGGAAAAATGTCTCCTGGGTGTCTTTATCTGCACAGCACAGAGATATGAGGCAAATACAACTGTTTCATATAAATGTAGGAATAGCAAGTCCTGAAGCTCACTTAGTGTTGAAGGGATTCACTGTTAGCTTTCTCTGGTCCACCAACATTGCATGGCATTCCCTCAGTTCCATTTTGGAATTCCAGTTACGCAGTAAACTGCAAAAATTGGTATTATTTTGTGCCTCAAATTTCCCAATATTCTGTGTTGCATTCTTTGTGCTGTGATGAGGAGTGATGCATGGTCTAAAAGACTATCCTAATGTAAATCTGCATGTGATAAGGGGGACATATTATTCCAAAAGACTTACATGAAAAGATGAGTTTTTAAATTGCCATTTCTCACACCTACTTTTAGCACACTGCCAGCATCTGCAATGCTCACCTATACCACAAAGCCTGTAAAAAGTACTAAACAGGTCTTGCATAATGATTTTATTTTTAAAAAAGAACAGCATTTTAAAACATTGGTCTGATTTCTGCAAACAAACACATGTGTACACTTACACAGACAACCAGACAGTTTTTCAATTTTGAGTTTATCTTGCAGCATGCCCAATGTCTACAAGACCTTTTCCTCCTTGGAAGACTTTTCCAGAAAACCCAAGAGAATTCAGATTTTGTTGTGAGAGGATTTTTCCCTTTTAACTATTTAGTCTTTCTTTCTTTCTTTCGTTCGTTCGTTCGTTCTTTCTCTTTCTTTCCTCTTTCTCTCTTTCTTTCTCTTTCTTTACCCTTTTTCTCTCTTCCTTTCTTTCTCTCTCTCTTTCTCTTTTTCTCCCTTTCTCTCTTGCTTTCTTGCTTTCTCTTCTTTCTTTTCTTTCTTTTCTTTCTTTTCTTTACTCTCTCTCTTCTGGCCCTTGCAGGAGCAGGCTGTGTTTGCACTGTAGGCCACCAGTTGCTAATTCAACAGCGCAGGAGCACAAACACTCAGGCTCACTGTCACTAACACGCTCACATAGAGCTCCACAGGAAAGTGATTGATGACCAGTTTTCATGTCAGAACTGTGATATTTCTGGCTGAACAGCTTTCTACCTTTATTTTTTTGGTACAAAAGCCATGGCATAAAGATAAGAGGCAGAGCACTTAAGACATGTTTACAAAGATTAAACCACTGACTTGGCTTTAGTTAAAGTAAATTCTCCTGTTTCCCACTGTGCAATGTAGATTTACAAAGGGAGGACTGGCAAAGGTTGCTTCATCTTCTTTTCTGGCACTGTCTGCTGGCTCCAAAACAAATGCACAACTTAAACCACATAAAAGCGCAGCAAGGTATTAGCAGTTTTGAGGAGTTCAGCATCTGACACGTTCCTAATCTGCCCGGGTAGATTTTTGATCTGAGCTGTTGCAATGCCTTTATAATGACAGGGCAATTTAACAAGCCCAAAATTCAAGATTCTCTCTGCAGACGAGGAGTTTCCCAGCCCAGCACTCAGCCCCTCTCTGGTGCCATTGTCACTGGGGGGATGACTGCTCCCCTGCTCTCCCCTGAGGCCAGAGAGCTGCAGGGAATCCCAACCCCCCCTGTATTATTGCCCAAAATGCTCTCATTTTCCCCAAGGTTGAGACCACAGTATATCAATCTGAGGAAGGATTTTAAGAGGTTATAAAAGGGTAAAATTGTATGACTGGAAACCTCCAGCACAGAAGACAAAGTTTTACTGAAGGAAAGGTGCTGTCTGCTCTGACAGTCCCTGGAAGCAGAGGGCAGAAGAACAACCATAGCACAGCAGGGAGGAGGAAAAACTGTAGAAACTGATAGGGAATGGCAGAAACACAAATCTCAAGAGAACAGATAAAAAAATAACTAGGTAAGGCTCACAGAAAAATATATTTAAAGATCTCAAGTACATCTGGAAGTTCTGTATTAATGTATTTGCATTAGTATTAGTGTGATACACTCATGCTCTGCTTGCAGAAGGAGATTGTCTTGGCTATGGCGAGAGGACAAAAAAGGACAAATGTCATGTCTACCTCCAAATAAATGACGTGCCTAAAGATTATTTATCTCAGAATCCGTTATTGCAGCAAATAATTATTTAATAATAGTAAACATGAGCATGGAGAAAGGAAAGGAATTGAACATCAGCCTTTCACTTTAGTTTTTGTCCCTGATGAGGAAAACAGTCATTGAAATCAGCTTTGGTGAGGTGTAATCCAGAGGAAGACATGGTGGTGCAGGAGGTTTGCACTGAAAGGACATTGTATTGCTAGTCAAAGAAGAGGGACATATGGGATAGGTGTGGCACAGGCTCTCCCAGATTTAGTCATATTCAATATTTTTATTCATGCCCCAGACGATGGAACAGAGAGGATATACAGATGGCAGCCAGCAGGGAAGGACTGTCAGGAGTTTGGAAGACAAGATTAGAATTCAAAATGATCTTGGGAAACCAGTATTTTTAAGGTCTAACAGGAAAACATGCTACTCTGGAAGCAAGCATGCAGATTCTTCCTCACACAGGCAATAACTGGCTGTATACTGCAGGATGGAACAGCTTCCTGGCCAGCAGTTCTGCAGAAAACCCTCCAGAGGCTGTAGAGGATCACAAGCTGAACAGCATCTTTGTGTTGTTGCAGAAGAGGATAGCCCCAGACCAGCAATGTATAAACAGAATTACACCCTGACATAACCAATTTTCACCCCTGCAAAGTGACTGTGAGTATCTGTGTGTAGTCTGGTAAATTGCTCTCCCAGAAAGATGTGATTCAGCTGTACTAAGTTTAAAGAACAGCAAAAGGGCAAACTAAAGGTCTAGAAACACAATGCAGAAGAAAACTTAAATTATAGAGTTGCTTGAGTAGAGAAGACTTTCTGCCATGACACACAGGGTGACAAAAGACAGACATAAAGGGAGGCAGACTGAGGCTAGAGATCAGGAAGCATTTTATAATGCTAAAGGGAGATCATACAGGAACAACTGAGCCATGGCATGTCCACCAGGTAGGCTTTTGAAATGCTTGTTGGAGTATCTGAGATGTAGCTGATCCTGGCTGACAGTGGAGGAGGGATGGTCCTACAAGCCTATAAATGAGATCAAATGGCTACATCCCAGCCCATTTCCTCAGGGTACACCTAAACCAGTTTCCAGATTACAAAACTGCCTCTCAGCCATTACCCCAGGGCAGGAGAACACTTCAGTGGAAGGATCCAAAACACAATCATGGCTTAAAGTGTCTCATGATCAACCATCTCCTTCATCATACTGGCTTCAGTGATACCCACCCTTAAACACCCAGCTCCCCATCTTTGGCATACAGGGAGCTGGGGTCAGTGCTAGAGAGTCTGAGGATCTGCACAGGGCCACTGCAAGCCTGGGAGGCATATTTAATGGTCTAACAGGTCAAACTACAGTCATAATCACTGGGCTAAGCTCATTTCATTAGGAATAAAGGGAAATAAGTCTTACTTGGCAAAAAAAAACCCCCAAAAAACAACATGTACGCCAAATCAACAAGTGAGTCAGAATCAGAATAAAAAAGATGACTAATAAGATTTCTCTTCTAACCCCATAGATTGTGGCCTCTGCTGCAATACATGTACCAGGCAAACAGTCTCTGGGAACCCCTTTTCTTTAGAGACAAATAAATTATGAGTCAAAAGAAATTAAAAGCAGGCTTAGGGTAGAAATCTAGCAACAATCTCCAGAGAAGCAAACCAAAGACAAATTTGTAATTTTTGTAGGATTTCTCCCCGTTTCAAAGCAGAACAATGTTTTAACATCAGTTTTCAGCCAATACTGTTAGTGCATACTGGCAACAGTAAACATTTATGTCACTTCAAAAAAAAATCCACAAAAATAATATTGCAGACAATCAGTGGGTTAGAGCCTCAGGGAGTTTAAAAGGCATAACATGGGACCCATTTATCAAAATTCATAAAGGAGTAAGTGTGCTTTAAGAGTTTTCAGGGGAGGTAAAATACATTCTGCTCACACTCAAGAGTGTGAGTGTGGCACAGCCAGCTGGCTTTTTAAATGCCTACCATTGTGGTTTGCTCCATCCATCAGTCAGTCACCTCCCAGATACAATTTCTTGCAGCATTCATTTCTGGGGCTTAATGCCCTTAAAAACCAATGAACTGTTGATTATGGGGGTGCCTTAGATTGTCAGAGGGTTTCTTTTACCCTCATTACATAGCTTAGAGGTTGGTGGGAAATAAGCAGATAGAACAAACTGAGGAAACATCTAAAGACCATGAAAGGATGTATTTTCAACACAGACTCCTACACAGCCCTTTTGCAGAACTTGCAGGCATGTCTATTTGCATTTGGCAAGTGGGTGAATGAACAGAGAGATGACATTTTACACAGGCATTTGCAGTTATTTCTTTGTTGTACACAAAGAGGTTGCACAATCATGCAATTTTCCACACACAAAATGGATGCAATAGTAAATTTTTCAGGTGCACTTTAAAATGCTGTTAAAAACCTCCATATGACTCTTTCAACATGGAATTCACTGTTCTCACTTCCACTTCTTCCCTACCTCATATCTTTAGCCAGAAACATTAAAAATACACAGAGCTCATAGAGAAGCAGCAGTCTCAGCTCCGAATCTCCATGTTTTTCTGTGTTTGAATAAAACGTTTAATGTTACTTGAGCTGGCGAGAAAAGTGGGGGGTTCTGTGTGTCTTAGTAGAAATTAATGTTTTAGTTGGCTGGACAAGCTCAGGAAATTTCTGTAGTGAACATGATGAGAGAGGATGTTTGGCAAGATGGTTTCCAACAGCTGGTACAGGTGAAGGATTAGGGGGAAAAAATCGCTTAAGAGTCTTTTCCCTAATTTTTCTGCTTTGTACCCTCTTAGATATACAATCAGTTTTAAAGTCTCATACAAATCCCACTGAAATCCATGGGTCTCTTTCCACTGGCTCAATGAGACTTGAAACAAATGCTCCAAATGCTGTGTTGGTTATTAAAAACATTTTGACATTCCTCCCTGCCCTCTTAAACACAGCTATTTTGGGAAGAAGCAGCAGATACTGGCCTCTCTATGCAGCCTGAACTCAGAGAAACCACCCAGGTGACTCTGCCCTTGGCCAGGACTAAACGACATGTCAGGGTTCCAATGCGTTAGGTGATGGGGTGACTTGTCCCACTGTTGTCCCCTTTCTGCATGGGTGAGGGATGGGGGAAGAAAGGCCATGGGGGGCCCAGGCCTTCAGACTGCCTGATGGCAAAGGAGGTATAGAGAGGGGAACAGGCTTGGATGTCATCTGTTGTGCCTTGTGGGATGTGAAAGGTGGGGATGGTCCTTAGCTGGTGCCTTCACCTAAGGCTCTTTGCTAAAGAGTGCATGATGCAAAGAGAGAGCAGGATCAGCCTTTAAAATTCAACATAATTTGTATACAGAGAGTTCCCCACTGTCTTCACCCCATTCGCTTAGCAATAAAGCTGTGCAATGTCATAAGTGCATTCATACAGAGTATTTGGTATCTATAATTCATAGATATTTCTGAAAAGTGAACATGTACTGACTTCAGAATTGCTTTTGTTTAGTTCATTATGAAGGTCAGAATTATTGTAAATCTAAACAAATTGAAACAGTATTTTGGCATGGCTCTGACGTTTGGACCAAGTCAATAAAAGCAATGATAGATAGTATTCAGGTATCATTTAACCTTAGGAATCCGTGGTGAGCACAAAGACCAACATAATCTCTTGCAACACACGTTTATTCACGTATTAAGATTCCCTGAGACTGTTCTGCATTCCTGACTTTCATATGCTTGGAAAATAGGAAGGCTTTTTCATATTCATGCTCTGTGAGTGAAAACACATCACTCAGGAGACCATCTGCTTCTCTCTGGAGTGTGGATCTTGACCTTAACACATTGGGCTGCATACAAACTCTGAAGGGAAAAGATGTATTTGGGTGCTTCAGTGCAATCTTAAGAGCATAGATATTTCAGTCAGCATTCAGAGGATTCAATGTTAGTTCAGTTACTACAGCAGCCAAAATTATGGGAGATGATTCAAGTTTTCATGTATCTGCTGTAGTGCAAATATTCTGTCACAACCCATTTGCCATTTTATCCCAATTCATTTACACATGGTCATACCTGGGTCCCCAAGAAACAGATGACAGTTTTGCCACTGACTTCCCTGTAATCATGATTTAGCCTGTGGCAAGGAAAAGAAAAATAAAAGACAAATAAAAAAAATAAAATAGGGGAAAAAACAAAAGGAAAGAAAGAAAAGGAGAAAAATAGAGGCAGCAGCAAGTCCATCTGGAGAGTGGCAAGCTGCCTGCCACCTCGGTGCCCACAGTCAGCACAGCCAGAACAAAAACAGGAGACAGGAGAGCTGTGGTTTGGATATGCATTGCCTTCATCTTCCTGAGGGCTCCCCAGGCTCCTGGGGTTTCACAGCACCTCCTTGGGGGGCCTCACTGGAGGGAGCTGCTTTATCTTCCATCAGTATAAATGGAGAGCTGCCCCACAACTTCTCTGCTCTCAGCTCCAAGTGGCTTCAGGATTAAGCTGAAGATTTGGCTAGGCTGGGGTGGAGGAAGGACTTACCTTTATATCTTGCAGCTTGGAGAGTCAAGGTGTTTTGGCTGGTGGGGCTGTGCATGGAGGGAGAGCTCAAACGCTTTAAATGCTTTCAAAAGCCATTATTACTTCTCAGGTTTGAGTCCTAGTTTGAAACAAGTTCCTGTCAGCTGCATCTGCTGAGGACATGCCCTTTTCTTCCTCAGTTAAGATAATTGCAAAAGAACATTTTAAGACGAACTGGACACAACAGGAAGAAGAAAGTTGCCATGATGGAGTACTCCCATGGATGTTTAAGGGCCACAGTGTACAACATAAGCCCTGATAACCTGCAGCAAATTAATTCGTAACTCAGGGTACACAAGCTGAAGCCGAGCCAAAGCAGGGTTTTCCTAGACGAGGTGGCTCTGGCACAGGAACATACACTGTAGATAGGTCAGGTAATAACAGGAAGAGAAGTGGTAGCATCATCTGCAGAACTCTTCAGGGACTTGAAGTATTCGGCTAGCAGTTTCCTGCTGCCACACCTGCTGCTGTCTGGTTACCTAAATCAGGGTAAAATTTACTTGAGCAACTTGTACTTTGTCAGGGCAAAATTATTGCTCATGACTGCTGTCTCAGCATTGTTTCAGGTCTAGGCTGTCATTAGGCTGTCTCAGGGCAAAGATACAATTCATCTGCCTTGAAACCTCTTCTCTGAGGTCACAGCAGCTTGAGCTGCTTGAGCTGGCACACAGTGCAATGCAGTAGTAGAAGGGCTTTATGGGTGGGAGAACACAGATGAGAAAACTGGTCATTTTATCCTGACTCAGGGTGAGGGTCCAATCTAGCCCCAGGAGAAAAATTAGATGAATACAGCTACTCAGTGTCAGTGAGAAAACTGCTCATAACAGCGACCTGTTTGTACCAAGGAAAGAAGAAAATTAGAGGTAGTAAATCTACCAGGCAGTGGGGTTTATTCCTTGTATCCATGCTCAAATGAGCCTTGACTCTTGCCCATGGTGTCATGAAAAGTCCCAGAGTCCCACAGGTAATGAGGAGTGTGGTCAAATCCCATATATACATGAAATGACCACACTTTCCAAGGGGAACAAGGAAAATGATAGCATGAAAAGCACCCCTCTCCAAGTCTCAGAAAGGAAGTCTGAGAGTGAATATCTCCTTGTATGAGCATTCACAGTGGCACATGGGGGTCTAGAGGAGAAGCAACTTCAGAAAGATAACCTTAAAGACATAGATTGAGGATACAAAAATATCTTGCAGTCTATGAGAACCCCCAAAGGGACCAAAACATGACCTGGTAATAGTTAGGGTGAAAGACAGCTTTCTGCTGGTAAGAAACCAAAGGAAAAAGGTGAGGTGCAATGACAACACAACAGCCTTTGGAAAAGAAAAACTACAGATTGGAGTATCAACCTACCAAAAAGACTGAGACTTCAGAAAACTCCTTTGTGAATGCGATGGGAGAGGCCTAGTGTCCCAGTGGGAGACCACTGGAAATATTGTTACGAAAGCTGCAAGGCAATAGAGCAATGCTTGGAAGAAATCCAGTACAAAGGACAAGGGATGGTTTGATAAAGGCCCTGAAAAGTCTTGAAAACAGCATTTGGCAAGGGTCACATGCTGCTAGGCTCACAAGATGATATTTGTGGGGTGAAGGAGACAAGAGAAGGAGATGCTTCTGAAAGCATCTGACCAAGGGGGAGGCATGGAGGGTGTCAGCCTCAAGGAGCTTGGACATGTGGGAGAAAAAGGAGTTTCTCCACATTTCAAGGTACCCCTTAACATGGAAAGAGGCTTTGGCTTTGCAGAATACCATCCCCATGTCCATAGCCCAATGTCCGAGGTGCTGCAGGAGGTGCTTGTGCAGCTGCTCAGCTACGAGCACAATAGCACCCACAGCAGGATGAAGCACCTTGTTGTCACCCCTCTCAAAGGGACAGTGTCAAAGGAGAAAGATTGATGACAACTTTCTATCTCACACAGCAGTTCTGAGCCAATTCCCAAAGCCATCCCAGTGGTAATCAGCATAAGGCCTCAGGAAAGGTCCAGAGCCAGGTTTTAATAATATCATGTTCCTGCCGCATTATTAAAAACAGGGTGGGTAAATTCAGTCAAAGACTTTGTGAACTAGTTTTGTTGATTGGGTGACTTGAATCGATTCCAGGGGAATGGCAGGTCTTTTGCCTCATTGCACACGGGAGGGACTGAGAAGAGTCAGAACAGGCTGGAATATTCCCTTTCCCAGTGCAGTGTGCAGAGGCAGAGCCTGTCCATCCAGAGACACTCTTCACTGAGCAAACGGTAGCAGAGTATCCAAATTAGATCAGAGGGACAAATCTTGGCAAGGTTGGCCTGCTCTCTCTGAAGTTATGTGGGCACATTAAGGCTTTCAGCACTTAACTTGGGAACAGAACAGAGAACAAATATCCAGGGGCCACAAGGGTGTAGCTGTGGGATAGAACTGACCCAAATTTTCTTGTTATTTTTGTTGCTATTGTTTTTCTATTAGCTCCTATTACAGCCTGTGAAAGGTCTGTTCTCTATCCAACAGCAAAACTGGCCTCTTTCAAAAACCCAGTCCCCCATGGCTGTCAGGATTGGAAAGTTGTTGTATGGGTTAAAATTTGTATTTTGACTTCACAAGTTTGGGAAATTTTAGAGATGAAATGAACAAGAGCTGTCACGGTGTGGGAAAGAGAGAGGGAAAGAGTTAAAAAGGTTACAAAAGTGTAGATATGAAACTAAGGAAAGTTAAATATCACAAATCACATTTGATAAAATGCAGAAAGTATTCTTGTTTGGTTTCTGATTTCATTTCCCATTTGAAGTTGAATTGAACTACTAAATTGTTATTGCAGGAGGTAGGTCAGAGTGTGCAAAGGAATGCAAGAAAGAAAAGCCCCTTGGATTATAAATACTGGCATCATCAGTCATTAGCTGTAGTGAGGTCTTCTCACTGCCTAGTGTGCAAATTAATTCAGAATAGATTTTGAACTTGAAAAGCAGGGTGTGCTCTATTCTAAAATGAGACACAGAAACATTAAAGAAAGTGACAAGACTAAAATGATCTGCAGACGGCTCCCTGTGGCCAGACCAATAGGAACACTGAGCAGAGAATTAGCTTAAAATTAGCCCTAGTTTCCATTCAGAGCTGGTATGGCTCAGAATCATTAGCCAGCACGCTCTGTGTCAGCTGCTGCAGGACCTGCTGAAACCTGGCTCTGGCATTTCAGCCTTCTGGCCAGCCAAGCTTCTTTCTACAGAACAGGGAAGTTTTGCAAGAAGTCTTTGCAAAATGTTGTAATAATGAAAACTTTAAAAATACACAGCTGTTTTGCAAAACCCTTGTAACAAAGACTCCTTTGAGATCAGGTCCACACAGGCTCTGCAATGGATATGCTACCATCAGTACTTTCAAGAGAGATATTATGCAGCCTGACGTTCCCTCCATGGCTCTTTCACCCCATGGGTCCTCTGCCTGACCTTGTTCCTTTCAGGCAGTGCTGCCTGCTCAAATCCCCACTACAGTCCCTTTATTTGGGTGCCAGAAACTGCTTCCAGGGGTTAGGCACGTTTGTCCTTTGGGGTGACCTCCTCATAGGGCTATCTGTCCTGCCTTGCTGCTGCTGTGGCTTCAACAGGAGAAGCTGGGGTGTCATTTCGGGTGAAATTCAGCTGCAGCTGAACTGAGTAGTACTGAGGAAAAGAAGTCCATGAGACCTACAAACATCTGAGCAGCTGAGGCCCTGCTGTGTTGAGTTAACCTTCCTCCACATGTACCAATATATTTGAATGCTGTGAGCACTGAACAAGGTGCTGCTCTTCCCCTAGATCATTGTTACTGACAAGTGTTTAGTGGAATCCATTTGCCAAAGTGAATAGTTTATTGGGATTTGAATAGTTGAAGGGAGTTCATTGTTTCAAATAAGGTAGTGCCTGACTAGGAAGTCTATGTAAAGTGCTTTTATTACCACAGGGAACATGGGGATTCAGTTTTTCAGTGTTATGAATATTTCGCTGAAGTGATCATTAGAAGAATAAATCCTAGATTCTCAAATGCTGGTATCTGTACATCAGCTATATTTCCAGTAAATTTTAATGACAAAAGAAAGCTGTCCAAGGCAGTACCTGATGGCTCTCACTCTCCTAGGGAAACCAGGAGGAGCTTCCCATCAGTTTGAGCAGGATCTGGCTCCTCACATCCTATGCTGCTGTAACTCTTTGCCGTAGTGTCAAAAATGGGTGAGGTGGGAATCACAAAGCTGTCAGGAAGGAATAAATGGGGAGGAACCAGGTTGTCTCAAACATCCACAGGATGAAACACTTGTATTGCTCTTATGTCGTTCTTCTTCAGGGTTCTGAACACAATCAGGGTAAGAATAAAGTGTGGTTATACGATGTGGAACCAAAGCCTTGCCTGGCTTAGTATCCCATCTCTAAAAATTATCAGATGTACTCGTCAGGAGAGAGAACAGAGGAAGCATTTACCATGATCCCTCAAAATGTCCTGCCAGACTCAGCTTTCTACATCCCAAGGACTCCTGGTGGCCCCCAGCCAGGAGACCAGAGGACATTGTTTTACCAAGCATTGTGGCTGACTTGAGGAGCTATTGGGCCAGGCTTTTGGGGGGTCACACTCTGTGACACTGAGTCATCAGTGGTAACATTTCACTCACGGATCCTGGGTTTTTTGTCAACAAAAGACTGGAAGAGGCTTAGCTTCATCTGTTCCATCACACTGCTGCAGCAATAAAGAGTATACGACCCCTGACAGATGTTATTCTCACCTGCTCTTGAGGCAAGCAGAGGGGAGAGCCACAGCCTCCCTAAACAGACTATGTTTCATCACTCTCCAAGTTGGGAATTTGCTTTGTAACAAGGAACCCGAATATTCTTTGCTGCAAATTAAGCTAAATTCCTGTTGACCTTTTCCTGACAGTTACAGGGGACCATTTTGTTCACTGGTCTCTTTGTTGCAGTCTTTGCATTCTGGAAAATGTATCACATCCCCCTTTGTCTCTTCTCCTCCAGAAAAACAAACTCCATTCTATCAACCTTTCTTTGTAGGTTATGTTTTTTAAGCCTCTTGTTACTGTCTTTTGCTTCCCGTAAGGGTGTCTGCTTAATAAAATAGAAGCTTAATTTTACAAAAGTTGCTATGTTACTTGGCACAGCAGAAAATAATAGCAAAGGCTACACTGCCACTAGGAAATCCAAGATAAGATCACAGAGTGGAGGGATAGGGTGGATCTCAAGAGATCATCCAGTCTGTTTTCTTGCAGTAGGGCAAGTTCAAATGAAACAAGAAAATCCCTTAAGATTTGTCAGTTCAATGATGACAGCTTTCAGTGATGGCATGTCTCCAGTTTCCTGGCAGTCTACCCCATGGATTTTACCGTCCTTGTATGAGTCTGTTGTATGTTGTTACAACTGTGAGGATTAAACTTCTTAAAGAAGATTTTAAAATCACATATGACTCTTCAGCTCCAAACCAGAAAATAGTCTGAGAGAACAGAGGTATAAAAAGGGACAGATTTACCAGTTTTGAAAGTGAAGGCTTTTTTATTTTTTTGAAATCGACTGCTCATTTCTTTTACCTTTAAAGCATTCAATTATGCCAGTAAATGCATAAAACAAAGATGAGATGAATAGGTAACATTTAAAGACCTGGCCTAGAACTCCTGATGCATAACTTGCACTTGGCATTTTCTTGGCGGTATTTCAGCCACAGAATACTTTTCATGCTAGAGGTGGCAAAATGACAGTGTTCCCTGGAAAAGGCCAAACTAATTATCCCCATCCTTTGGTTTTATTGATTCTAGCCTGACCTCACCCAAAACCAGGCGAAAAAAATAAGCTCCTCTTCCTGTCAATTCCCTACCATAGATACATTGTCAGGACTGGCAGCTGTACTGAAGGTTTCCCTGGCCACAAAGCTCATGGCAGGTTTCTGAAGGCTGCAGAGTCAGAAGACCTTTTGAAGGTTCCAATAGGAGCTGGTTGGAAATTTCACATAGGCTCAGAATGCCCTGTTGAAGACTTGATTTTATACCGCTTTTCTCCTTTCAAGGAACAGCCCTGTGCACAAGTTCACGTAAGTGGACTCTCCATCCCAAGCACAGTCCTGTCTAAACCACTTCTCTGTGCCCTATATTTATGGCAGGGTCTCAGGCCAGCAGATGCTACCTGTCCCAAGGTGGTCAGGGTGGAAGAGTTATTGTACAAGCATTAACACTGGAAGGTCTCTTGTAAGCCCTGAAGGCAGCAATGCAATCCATGCATGTATGGCTGCTCTGGCTCTTGCTCAACTATTTCATTGTTATCACTGCTCATAAACAGAAATGTTTCTCTCCACAGGCTTTCCTTGCATGAATCCTGATGTCATCTCTCTCCCCTGCATACAGGCAAAACGTTTCTACTGGTACAATCAATGTGGGAGCATAGAAAAAGAGGAGTGATGTGCTTTTGCTTTAACCAAATGGCTCTTTCAAAAGCTGAAGCTAATGAAGATCCTCTTAGCAACTCTTCATATAGCTCTGATAAAATGTTTCCAACTGGAATTTGAAAAGCTGAACATAATAATATGAAGAGGGAATAAGAGCTTCCCCTTGTCAACTGGCTACTAACAAAAGAAAAATATGAGGAGTGAATACTTAAAAAAAAAGATCAACAGTGCTGTAATATAATTAAAACCATTAAAAATGCTGTACTCTGGTTTTGCTCCCTGAAGCACTATGTTATTTTTCTTTTTAAAGCTGTCACCACATTTTGATACCATGAGGAATAAACTAAATCAAGACAAACCTCCATTTCAAAGTTGGAGAATTTGCTAGAAATGGTAACTTAAACTTTGGTAACTAGCAGATGATGCTCAATCAATTGCAGCCATCAACATCTCTCTTTTTAATTGTTGACAGTAGGTATTTCTCAGGTACATAAGCAGGACTAAAATGAAAGAAAGACAAATGCAGAGACAAGGCCAAGACAAAGCACCCACAGAAAATCTGCAATTTCAGAAGCTCATAAAGGGCCCCCTCAGCAGTGCTGAACTAGAATGAGCCATATTATACGTGTAACTTAAGAGTATGCAACATTGGGTTTTTTTCATTTGGCAGCCCTTCAGACAGAGGTAAGACAACCTTCCTGTCCCTTGCTATCATATTCCAGAGTTTTCCTGATGCCATGGGGATGATGTAATTCTGACACTTGAGCAGAGATTCTGGTTGCCAGCAAACTGCATGGGGTCACTCTTCTGCTAGAGACATAAAAATATGAAACAAGGGGTTGTAGGACTGAGCTAACCCATGCAGTTACCTCTTCTACTTTTCTTCTTGAGGAAAAGTGCAGTCTACTGGCGTAGGGAATGAGACTGGAGGGCAATGCACAAAGCAAGGAATGCTCACAAAAATTATTGCAATGAATGTACAATCATAAAATTTTAAGCAATAAACCATGAAGAAAATAAAAGGGAAATGCATGAACTAAGTTCCTGACTAGTCAAGCAAAATTGTCAGTTATCATTTTTGAACCTTGTGAAAAAACAGATTACTTAGGAAACTCAGTCAACCTCTACCCCACCAGTTTCTCAAAACTCTAATCTAGAAAGATGAGTATACACTAAGAGCAGATTTCTCACTGAACTTGTGACTCTACACAATAACCCAGACAAACAATACTGGACACCCCAGCTGTTATCTTCCCAAGAGTGAACAGGACTGTTACTTGCACCATTCTGCAGGGCCTCGGGACATTGCAGAGCTGGGAACTGTATGCATCAGATCCTGCAGAAACTCTTTTTAAGATCTGAAGATGCAAAGATGCAAAGAAAGATCTCCTTTCTCATCCTATACTCTCAGGAAAAAGAAGGTACAAAGAAATGCAAGAAATATGCTGTGAACAACTCTTTCAATGATAGAGGACATGGGACACAGTATTGACATGACTGTATGGTCACAGTATATTCAGAGTATTGCTAGGGGATAGAAGAATAGCTGCAAAAAGAATCTTTTCAGTGTGGCCAATTACCATAAATTGGCTATGTTTCAGTAAACTATGCTGCAGAGTTACCTTTTGAAGAGAAGCTTTATAAAGTTGCTGGTACTGTGGTAGAATAACAAAACAGAAATGAATGTTGCTGTTCAGGTCGAATATAGCTCATAAAATGTTGTCTTCACAATTTCTTTACCTTATGAGCCAAACCCAAATCGTCTACCACAAGATCTTCGTATACTGTGCCCTAATTTTACTCAGTTTGTTCCAGCAAATCATTGGTAGAAAAGATGCATTGTTGATCCAAGGCCTTTACAGATTCCAAGCTGACAATATGAAGACAAGTCTCTAAGTAATACAAATGATTGCTGGCACCAGCCTAGCAGTCAAACACAACAGACACTCAGCTGGAGATTCACAAACCTGCCCACTGAATCCTCAGAGGGCACATTTGTTCTCTGCTGTGTCATGTTGAACCTTTCAGCTGCATTCAAGTGCTTGCACATAAGATCTGCAGAAGAAAACATCTTCCTCTGCTTTTTTTGTTACGTACCACCCTGTTTTCAGCTACATCTGGATCTTTCAGATAAGGACAAGAATATTTCACCCGCAGGAGAAGATCCCTTGTCTTGACACCACCAATTTTAACAGGAGAAGGCCTAGAAAAGGCCCCCAACAGAATCTGAGACCAAACCCTGAAAGTGGACTTTGCGGCCTAGTGCTGGAGAGGAACTTCAGCCACTACTTTTCCACAGAGATAAATCTCCAAACAGTGGTAGGAAAGGCAGGCACAAGGATTTATCTCAGGGGAATAAGGTAGTAAAAAGAGTTTGTGGTAAAACAGTCTAGCAGAGCACTTTGTGTCTCTTCTTACCGCAGATGAAATGATGGGGCCAGATGTGTCTCATGGGCCACCGACTAGAAAAAACTGGTTGTGAACCTTCCTCGGATCCACATGAAAGAACCCTAAGGTTACAGAGCACCAAAGCTGCCAATAGATGAGACTCTTTGATGTTTTTTATGAAAAAAAAAATGGACAGAAACACTTTTAATTTTGCATTAGCATTTTCTATTTTGTGGGGTTTTTTTTCCAACTGACTCTGTGATTGTTGATATTAATTAAAGTGAATGATAGATTATTTTCTAAAGGCTATAATTTAAACCAGTGGTTGAATATAGACTAGAGTGTAACATTCTTCAGCTCAAACCACAAGGTATGCAAGCTGGGAATGAACTCTATTTCTTTCCTGTTGAAGGACAGATTAAGTATTTTTTATTAATTCTAATGCTAGCAAAGAAAGTAGGATCCCCATTTTTCCTTCAATTTCTCTCTACACTTAATTGATGTATTCTACCAAACTGTCAAGCTGCTTTTAAAACCCATTCTTTTTCATGGAAATATTATCCTCCTTTTATTAGTTTGAGTTGATAAATGAATCAAGAGCCTTTGAGGTATTGTGTACTGTCAACGGAATACATCTTTCAGGTGAATCCACTGCAACAGAGCTGAAAAAATATATATCATGAAACACTTAATAAAAAAGATACACAGATTTGTCTTTTATAAGATCATAGGACTTGAGTCTATCTCCAGGGAGGAGTTCCAACATGAGAAAGAAAATACATAGTTCAAAACCCCATGTTTTCAATTTGCGGCCACATGGTTTAAATTATCCCTGTATTTATTAAGGGCGCTAAATGGGCAGCTTGACTTAGGGGAAAGGGTCATTCAAGTTGAGAATAGTCATGTTTAATCCCTCAGCTAGCTGCAGGTTAAATTTACTTTAAGATGCTGAATGTTCTTTACATAGTATGTGTTAAAATACCACATGAGACACAACTGGAGGTTTTTTGCCATTTATTGTTGGTTTATTTGGGTTTTGGGGTTTTTTGACTTTTGTACAGCTGCGTCGAAAACAACAATAGAAAATTGCTAAACACCTAGTGTGGAAGTATTTTCATATATGCCGTACTAAACCTATCATTTTGCCACCCCTTGTACTTTGGTTTTACACATGTGTGTGAACAGTATCTTGTGGTCAACTCATGATTTCCCTCAATGTTGTATATTTTCATGTAATTGAACCACAAAAAAAAAGAATACTGTAAGATATATTTTCCACTTTGTGCTGAGGCCTTGAGATAGTAGGTTTTTCGGTTTTTGGGATAGTAGGTTATTGTGTGCACTTGCCTGTGAACTTGCTTGCTCAGCATTTCAGGAGGGAGAAAATTAACCAGAATCCAAAAAGCAGAAATTACAGCAAACACAAGAACATTTCCAAATAGACAGGCAATATGAAATGTTAAGATTTTAAAGGTTTTAAAGATGAAAATAAGTACCTAATGATTATCAAGGCAGTTTATCCTAATGTTAATATTCTTTTGTATTGGTGGTTTGCCTACAGACATGCCCTGGTGGGAATTGAACATTTATTGTCCTATGTATCTCACTCACCCAGGTCACCTGGATTTTGTTCATGAGATGCAAATTGATAGTTGCAGACATCCAAAAGGCCTAGTATGTTTGATGCAGACCTGAGATTGTTGCTTTTGTTCTTCCACTGGGCGGAAGCTGAAGGCTGTGGAGACTGGGATGGCCTGGGTGCTCATATCCAGCTTCAGCGTCGGAATGTTTTCAAGGAGAAAAAAAATAAAAACCAACCAGAACACAGAGGATTTCTGACCAAAGTCACGTCTAAAGTCACTTTTAAATTCAAATAAATATTTGTGGGAAAACTGCTTCCCCTATTCTCCTAGCACTAATAATTTAATTATAGTAGCCGCCAGGCATCTTTAACTTTTGTGACCAGATGATCACTCTGGGTCTCAGTGACCTTGGCTGTTGCAACAGGGTAATATTTTCACAAGGATGAAATGTTCTTGAATACATTTCTCCAATGTACTGGTGTTTGCAAGCATTACTCAGTGGATCTGACCCAAAGTGCAAACATAATTCTTTTGTTTCACCTAGAGGTTTATTGACAAACTCCAGAAATATCGTGTTCCTCTTCCATTTGCTGGATCTCACTCTCTGTGAGAAGACAAAGATGCTGGTATTCTTCCTTTGAGCCCTCCATCATCAGTGGGAGGCTGAGCCAAAGGTCTGAACCCAGGAGCCTTTGAAAATCATCCACTGGCCACACATCCAAACATGAAGAGAAACAAGAGGCAATGAAAAAGAGCAAGAGAGAAAACGGGTAAGAACTCAGTCCTTTGGGGTTTTTTTCAAGATATTTCAGTCCAATATTTCACATAAAGTTGCTCCTAAAGTTCATTGCAAACATTTGTCAACAAAGTTCAGTGAAAAAACCCAGGCAGGTGGGAATTAGTGTTCTAAAAATGTCACTCTTTCAACTAACACTTTAGGCAATAGTTGTGAAATGCAGGAATTAAGTCATCAGCTTAAAAAAGATGCAGTAACCAAAATCTCTGCATTATTTTGTTGGTGGACAATCTTCTATCCTACACTCATTCAATGTCACTTTTGCCCAGTTCTTCTGAAAATATCACAAACTAAAAAATCTCATTTATTAAGACCTTGAGCTTATGACCTATGGGTAATTTTTCTATTTTGGATCATGCAAATGCAAATCTTTAGCTTTAGCACAGAACCAGAGGATCATAGGATGGTTTGGATTGGAAGGGATCTTAAAGTACATCTGGTTCCAACCCCTCTCCCATAAGCAAGGACACCTTTCACTAGACCAGGTTCCTCAGGGCCTTGAACATTTAGAGAAATGGGGCATCCACCACTAACAAAGGAAACTTGTTTCAGTATCTCGCCATCTTCATAGAGAAAAATTTCTTCCTGATATCTAATTTAAACCTACTCTCTATCAGTTTAAAGCAATTCCCTAATACCAATCCCTAAGGAATGCCACTCATTCCTGTTCTCTGCTTGGACGTCAAGCTGCTGACTGCAATTCTTTCAGTATTACCAACCAGCCAACTCCTTATCCACTGGGTAGTCCACCCATTAAATCTATGTCTCTCCAGTTTAGAGACAAGGATGTCATGCAGGACACTGTCTATTTCTTTGTCAAGTCCAGGTAGATGACATCAGTTTCTCCACCTTGATACAATTCTATCAATTCTATCAATTCTATCAGTTTTCTTAACATGATCTCTGCCTGCTCAGACAATTTATGTGTATTCCCCCCAGGCTGCATATCTTTCCTTTAACCCTCTGTAGGCTTTCTTTTTTTGCATGAGTTTGTCCAGGAGCTTCTTGTTCATCCATGCAGACCTGGTGTTTTTGTTTGATTTCTTCTATCCTTGAATATCAACCAGCAATCTTGGGTCCCAATTCCCTCCAGGGGATTCCATGGTAATCTTCCAAGTAGTTCCCTAAAGAGGCCGAAGTTTGCTCTCCCTAAGTCTGGAGTAGTGATGCTGTGCACTTTGCTTGCTGCACTAGTGATCTTGGATTCCACCATTTCATGGTCACTGCTCCCAAGGCTGCCCTTGAACATCCCATTCCCCACCAGCCCCTCTTGTTGTTAAGAACAAGTTTTCAGCATAGCCCCTCTCCCTGTTGGCTCCTCTATCACTCTGAAAAGAAGCTATTATCAATGTATTCCAGAAATCTCCTGGATTGCTTATGCCCTGATGTGTTGTCCTTCAAAAGGTTATAGGGTTGTTTGAAGTCCCCCACAAAGACCAGGACTTGTAAATGTGAGGCTGCTCATATCTGTCTATAGAAGGACTCATCCATGCCATTTTCCTGGTCAGGTGGCCTATAGCAGACCCCTACTACAATGCCCTCCCATTAATCCTGGCCCATAAGCTCTGAGCTGGCCCTTCATCCATTTCCAGGCAGAGCTCCATGCTTTCCAGCTGATCATTGACATGGAAGGTAACACACCCTCCTCATCTCCCCTGACTGCACTTTAAATCATACTGATCTGAGCTGTCCATAAAATTTTCAAGGAAGCTTAAGGCATTCTGAACACATTTGTCTCATTCAGAGAAATGATGTATAGCTTGCTTTTCCAAATGCCATATTTCAGCTAAGTACAGCTAACCTTTCTCTGCTGGAAACTATTATGTTACTCCTTGAGAAATCATGATAGTATAACATAGCAAGCATGCAAGTCACAGCCTTAGGAAAAAAATATAACATCTTGCATTCTTGCATGGTTAAGGTTATTTTCTTGAAAAAAGTGATAAAAAGCCCAAAATACTGGAAATCTAAGACACAAGGAATAGGTCTTCTCAGAAAATGTTTCCGCTGATTTTTTCAGACAGCTGAGTTTGAACAGATCATATACTGATACAAACATTCTCTTAATCTTTGGGCTCTTATGAAGTGGTGAGACAACTCTGAATCAGTTTAGCCTTTATTTCTATATCAAAGGCAGATTGATCAACAAAAACCAGAGGGTTTTGACTATCTGAAGTGGTTGCAATGTGCTTAATGGACCTCAGACCCTTTGCACCTAAACCACAAATTAAGTCTGGTTCAGTTTCATAATGAAAAACAACTTCACTGAAGAAGGTTTCATTAGCCAATACAATTTGATAAATAACACAGACAGGCTTGACCTGCTGGGTTTTGCCATATATGTTAATAATTTCTGTCCACAGTCCTGTTTTTCCTGAGGAAAGATGAGCGATTTTTTTTAATTTTAAATCTAAGGGAGTGTTTTTAGTCAAATGGAGTCCCAAAACATACATCTAAAAGGTTTATCTGACTGATATGACTAGAAAACCACCGTATAAGCTACTGTCAAACCCAGCAGTCCAGAAAAACTTCAGTGTTATGGGTTATTTTGCTGGGTAGCTTTATGAATCTGACGTTGAAACTAGGAAATTTGAAAAAGAGCAAGATCTGGAGAGCCAACAGTACACTTAAGACATCCATCTGCTCAGAAAGCCTCAGGTATTTTGGAGACTATAAATGTTTGCCTCTTCAAACCAGGAGACCTGTTACCATGCTTAGAGCTTGACTTTAAATTCCTTGAGTCACATCTCACAAAGATTCTAGGATGCCTGAATTTTCTCCCATGTTCCTAGGTAATTATTTCCCCATATTTATTGTGCCACTTAAAAGCCAAAGTCATTAGTTTAACATACATGTTGTGTTACTGATTCAAGTATGTAGGTACCCCAAACGCCATATAAACTTGTATTTAACTTCATCTGGGTTACCTTGACTTCCCTGCCTAGAGATGAGGTCAAATGGACTCCATCACAGTAGTGTGAAAGCATAGACCCTCTGGGTATTAAAAAAGCAACCAGACCTACAAGGTTATGACTAATATTTTTAATACAAATCTTTTATTCAACTTACTTTCTCTTCAGATGGTTTGTGGAGAGTTGACAGCAATGCATCTCATACTACCATGCTGGATTGCAACTTTTTTTAGCAAAATAGGTAAATATGCAAGATGTCAAAGTTCAGCATTTTGAGGACTATTCAGTCCATTTCCTGCAACGGTCATGAGAGCAGAGGGTGAGCAGGAGGAATGAAAGAAGAATCCCAAGCACAGATGTTACCCAGCACAGACCCAGTGCAACCAAAAGCAGATTGTTCATCAGTGGACCGAGGCCAGTTGGATGACGTCCAACAAGGCTGAGCACAGGGTCTTGAACTTGCGTCACAACAATCCCAGGCAGGGATACAGGCTGGGCAAAGAGTGGCTTGCAAAGCTGCCAAGCAGAAAACAACCTGGGGGTGCTGGTCAGCTGCAGCTGATATAGACTGTGCCCAGGTGGCCAAGAGGGCCAATGGCATCCTGTCCTCTGTCAGCAATGGTGTGGCCAGCAGGACCAGGGCAAGGATTGTCCCTTTATGCTGATCACTGGTGATGCCACACCTTGAATCTTGGTCCAGTTCTGGGCCCTAAAATTCAGGAAGGACATTGAGGTGCTGGCTGGAGTGTGTCCAGAGAAGGGCAATGGACCTGTGGAACAGTTTGGAACATATTTCCTATGAGGAGTAGCTGAGGGAGCTGGGGATGTTTAGCCTGGAGAAAAGGAGGCTCAGGGGGGACCTTATCGCTCTCTACAACTGCCTGAAAGGATGGCAGATTTAGGCAGGTCAGGGTCGGTCTCTTCTCCCAAGTAAATAGTGACGGGACAAGATGAAAAGGCCTCATAGTGCACAAGTGAAGGTTTAGATTGGATCCTAGGAAAAAATTCCCCTAAAAGGTTGTCAAACATTTACACAGGCTCCTCAAAGAAGGGATCAAGTCACAATCCCTGGAGGTACTGAAAGATGTGTAGATGAGGCACCTGGGGACAAGGTTTAGTGGTGGACTTAGCAGTGTTACATTAATGGCTGTACTTGATGATCTTAAAGGTCTTTTCTAACCTAAATGATTCTTTGTTTCTATGGTTTATTTTTCTGCCAACAGCAACATTAGGGATGGATTTGCTGATTTTAGAAGACTCCAAGCAGCAGTGTGTTTGCTGTCTCATCCAATATTCTAGTCCTGTGTTTGATTACCTTCACTACAGAGAGAGAACATAGTAAGTATGCTAGAGGGATATATGTACGGATATAAGTACGCTAGAGTTAGTGGCATTCTTCCTCTGCTATAACAGATCTCATTTTAAAATTAATTCTTCATTCAGTTTGTATCTTTCTCTGTGTTTCTGTAGGTTTAAAAACCAGAACCATCAGTTTAACCACAGACTTGGAATAATTTAGATTAGATTGCTGAACGTCATGAAGCCCAACATGCCCAAAACAGGTCTAGCTGGGTTAGGTTGCTCAGTACAGTCATGCTTTGAACATCTCGAAGAACAGAGACATCAAAACCTCTTGAGAAAACCTGTGTCAATATTTTGCCACCTTGCTGAGGAAAATTTTTCCTGATATCCATCAGAGCTTCATTTGTTGCAATTTCTGTCTTCTGCCTCTTAGTCTATCAATGTGCACCTGTGTGAGCAGTATAAACCTGACTTCTCTATCTTCTCCCATTAGCTAATGAGCAGCAGGACCAACAGCACACCTTACCTTGTGGTAAGGTAATTGGCTCGTGGATCTGCAAGGTCAGGAAATAGTTCTTGGCAGTGTTCATAAACTTGTTGGATTGCCTGTGCCCTGCCATTTTGCCCATGCAGGTGGTTAAAGTCAACCATGAGAGCAGGGGGCTGCAGTCAGCTCCTTTCTTCACTCTGCCAACTTCTCATAGACCAGTAAAGCAAAACCGAAAAAGGCTGATGGGCCTTATGGACAGTGACCAATTTCTTCAAATTGGAACATTTTAACCACAGCATTTTGGTGAACATTTATTGTTCGCTAGTCTTTTTGTTCATCTATGAAATGACAGCAACTGTGTAGCAAAACTTCATTCTCACAGTTATGCTAGAAATTAATCATCATCATCTCCACAGGTAATAAATTTATGTGTCCATGGCATATCTCTCTTGGTTACAGCTAAGAACATTCCTATTCCCACAACCCAGCATTTCAGATGGGCAAAGAAAAAACATTTATCCACCCTTCTCCCTTTTTTGTATTGGCATTCATGATTTTATTGTGGGTATCAACAGGCAAAAAACTATTTTGGCTTTTCACAGGCTTAAAAAAACAGCTTTTCTTTTTTAACTCCATTGGGATCAATGGAGTTTTTTTGTTCTTTATATGTTTTTTAATGTTTCATTCTTTCTTTGTTTTACTAGGGAAATTTTTGCAGGTGATCTTCTACATAACCCTTTTTTTGTTGATGAAATCATTGGGTTTGGAAAAACTAGCATGATATTCTTGAATAATTCCTGATTTTTCTCAGTGCCTTTCCACTTAAAATTTGTATGCTCAGTTGGTTATGCCAGCTAACACTTTAAGCTTTGGAAAGCTGTCCCTATTAAAGTTCCAAATGGGCAGATTTTGGTCAATGCCCTATTTCATTTTTATAAAATAAATCTAAATTGGCTGTGATCTCTGGTACCTCAACAACTGCTCTTTTTTGTGTTTTTATCTAACACTTTCTCATTCAGCAGACTGAAGTCCACTATCAGGTTACCTTATACTGAATACAGGATTTCCTGTTTTGCAAAGAAAATATTATTATTATTATTTATAGAAACACTGAGGAAATTTGTTATTGGCTGTGGGACATCAGCACCAAAAGGCTGTCTCGTTGAAGTCATCCATGATAAGTTTCTTTCTTGCTTTTTTGACTGTTGTTATTTCTATATAAATTTTTCCCATAAATTATTAACTGATCCCAAAAGAATGGCCACTTTTTTAGAAATTTTTCCTAAGATATGAAAGACTCTTATCTGTAACCTATCTTTTGCTTTAAATAACTATGAAAACTGAGCTTTCAGGTTTAAGCAACCTTAAAGATGTATCTAGAGGGTATGAAGAACTGGAGTAGAAAGATTGGCACATTAGTAGAGGCCCTTGGATACAGCACAACACCTACCTCTTTAAGAGGACGAGGTCAAGAGACAACTTATCTCAGTAACCTGGACACTGCACAGGAGACAGTAAATGTCAGCAATGTGCCCTTGTTTAATTGGGCCCAGAGAAACATGGCAAAATTGCATCTGTGCCCTTCCCTTCCTCCCTCAGCACACATTCAGCCAGCTCAGGGTGTCTCTGTACCCACTATCACCCAACTTTCCTGGCACTAAGAGCTCCAGGTTTAATGTGGAAGAGTACGTTCAGATATGTCTGAGTCTGTCACTGTGATCAAGATCAAAATCTTCCCTCATTCTTCTGTTTTCCTCCTTCCATTCTTCATCTGAACGCTTGGCTTTCTGGAGCAGAGGCAAGGAATGGCCAAAGACTGAATCAGGAACAAGTAAAGCTGACAGCACTAGCTGTCTCATTTTCCTTTTTCTTTTTACTATCAAGTATAGGCACTGTTTTAAATTAAACAAAAATAGCCTGTAAAACTCTCATCAATCTCATTTGTTAAAATGCAGCTTTTCCACATGAATCATTTACTGTGACACAAGTAAACAATGCCACATGTTTCAGGAGCAGTGGTACTCTTACATTATTCATTCAGCCCAAGGTGCACTGGTTTGCATGAAGACTTACTCCCTCCTTTCTCTCTTTTAAAAATTACATTTTAAAGAAACTGTACAACCACCTTTTCACTGAAAAGTCAAAGACAGGAATATTCAGGGAGCAGTTGTCTGCAGGCTGCCCAGCCAAGGAAAGGAAAGTGTCACATTTCAGCCTTCCTGCACTCATCCTTCTTTTCTCTTTCTGCCCATAAAGACACCTGAACTAGCTCTAGACACTCCTTAGAAGATATTGCAAACAAGGCTGCTTCATTAGCTCAGTGTGCCACAAAATCAAACTTCACCTGCCTCTAAGCAGACATATGGCCATACTTCCTGCTAGCCCAAACCAGCTTGCTGTCTGAATCTGAAGCCTTTTTCCTTTTTTTTTCTCCACCCAGTGTAACATTTTGGTGTAAGAGAGGGGAGCATCCAACACTTGTTGTTGAAGAAAACCGACTTCCCACTTTTACACTTAGTGAGTTATGCTAAAAAGTCATGGACAGGTTTTAACCATCTGTTCATTGTGCTGTGCTATTTAGATAGACTTTATACTATTTTTCTATTTTCAAAATAGATTTCAGAGTAGAAAGAACTTCAAAAGCAGAGGCTGAATTTCAAACCCACAAGCATTCAGTCCTGGGGTGTAAATTGTACTCTCCTCGTGAAAAAAAAAAAAAAGGCATAAAAACACTCCCTTTTGCTATCAGCTCTCCTGATTCATCCAGTGTTTCTCAAATGTAAAGCTAGTATTCAAGTCCCAGCTTGGAATGAAGACACCAAACACAAACCTCAACTTTCATTCCTACAGGAGAAGTTTCCATTCCTCCTGTTTGCAGAGAAAAGTTTGAAAACATGACCTGACTGGGCTTAATCAAGTTGCTGGGAAGGGAGGAGGAGCTGACTCATGATTTTTGCTACCCGGTGATTGCAGTGCTGGGACATTAGCCAGAAGGGAGAATGAAATGAGACTTTGGAGCCTCATTCATTATTACAACTGTGCTGTTACTCTGGAAGGTGGCACTCTTTGCTAGAAAGAAGGCCAAGGGAAAATGTTTTGATTTTGAGGAGTTGTCAGTCAGGTGACCTCACCCTATGACCAAACTTACCTTGGAGAAGGCTACATTCAGTGTATCACAAACAGAAGGTCTCCAGTGCCTGGTCCCTCCTGGTAAATGACAATAAGCAATATTCTACCACCACATTTGCCCACATTAGCACCTTCTGAAGGATGCCTGGCTTCTTCTGCCCGTCACATTCAGTGGGGTTCCCTTCCTAAGGAAAGAATGTTGACTGTGCTTACCTCAGTATCATCATTACTTACAAACTTCCTCCATCAATGCCCCCTAGTGAAATAACACAAATGGCTCCATCTGTTTGCGTTGGCTGCCTCTACACAGAGTTCCACCTCTTAACAAAGCTCATATTAAAAAAACAACCAAACAACTGCTCTAGTTTTGTTAGAACTTCCTAACTAAAAAGCATAAAAGCACTAATACTGTCATACGAAAGGGACAATTGAGTAGGTGTGGTTTGTGGTGCTGATGTACAATGGTGTATCAACTGACCCACTCCAGCCTCGTAACTGGCTAGTAAAAACTGGGGAGAGGGAAAATGGCATAAGCTTTTTCAGAATATGAAGGAAAGAAGAAGAAAAAGAAGAAGAAAACAGAGGGGAGGACAGGACAGGACAGGACAGGACAGGACAGGAGAGAGAAAAAGAAAAGTTGTGAACAAAAAAGATGAGATTTTTAGTACAATATATTGCTGAAGCTTCCAAAGCTGATAAGAATTTCATTCTCCATATTAGGCCATGTTGAATTAGGCCAATGGAGATGGCCTCTAAAAATGCCAATCATTAAGTAAATTCTGTCTTGAATTTACATGCTAAAACCAGCAGTAACATAATCTTGGATTAAGAAAATCCTTGGCTAGCTAGAAAAATATATGATACTTGCATTTAAACTGTATATTCCCTAATTGCAAGAGGAAATGTTGGCAGGAATGGGTGAATGGCAGAAGTCATGCAAGAGAACTACCTGAGAAATGACCACTCTGCTAGAGTTCCAGCTGAACAAAGCATGAGGGTCTACACTGCTCCTTCAGAGCACTCTGTACCCTGAGTACTGGCTACATGCTGGATGCTGAGCTACTTACTAAGGGTTTGAGGCTTGTTTCAACAAGTAGAAGTGCTGTACGTGCTCAGTATCTGGATATCTCTTCACAAATTCCATACAGCTTAGCAGCTATCAGGAAATCTGCTTAGCATGAGAAAATGAAGAAATGAGGAAGGGCAGGAAGGAGAGAAGTAATGTGTATGTATATGTGTTGAGGTTTTTTTTACCAGATTGCATTATTTTTTTGGCATTTCATTTCTCACTGTTGTCCTGACCTTTGGATGTGGTGGGTTCTGAGTTTTGCACTGTGTGCCTTGAGAAACACTATTCTCTGGGCAAAATTGCTTTTCCATTTCATTGCAGCCTTGTGGTTATGCATTTATTTCATAAGGAAAGCGGGTTATTTGGCAATTTAGGTTCATATTGTGGGTGTGGTCTCTGATTATAGTTTTCTTCTGGGTTAAATCTTTGTGAGCTGTTATTTCTCTGGTAGTACACCAGTGAGCACCAGACCATTCTCCAGACAGGATTTCATTGTATCGCCCATTTTGTGAAATCACCAGTTCCATCTGGGCCATCACCTACATTTTGCTGTGACAGTCCTGGGCTCTTCTCAGGGCAAGTGGCTTGGCTACCACCATAACTTACCTGAACCACAGAGCCTTGCACAGGCATATTCGCCCATCATGGACACCCTGCAGTATCCCAGTGCTCTGTCCAAAACTAGCCTAGGTATCTCTCTTTGCATAGCACTTGACTGTGGAGCATAAACCTACCTACCCCAAAGAATCTCTTGTAGTTCCGGAGTGAGAACACAGGAAGAAGAAAGAGACACAGAAGCTGTGGGCAATGGAAAGCTGTTTCAGATGCCACACAAAGTGTTTTTTATGTCTCATGATCACTCAAGGGGCAAAGAACACTTCTGTTCTATCACAGAAACAAGGGAAGGAGTGTATTCACACCTCCCATGGCAGGTGTTTATGTTGGGAAGGGAGTCTCCCTCTTTGCACTGTGTATCCTTTCTCTCTCCAGAGTACAAATAAGTGCTTGAGCATGATTTCTCTCAGCTATGGACTATGAATATAGATCTAAGGAGAATAGCCTCTTAATTCCAGGTACATCAGATATGTGTCTGACATGCAGTGAAGTGAATGTATCTTTAGACCTGTTGAACCATTTCAGAGTATGAATCTCTTTGCTATCCAAAATCATACCTTCTGGAAACCAGGCAAGCACCCCGAGGTTTGCACTGGTTCCTGTCTGCTCAGAATGCCCAGAATATATCACAGAAAATGCAATTCCTAGCCAGTGGATCAGGTCACACTTTGATGAACCCATTCCTTAGACCCAAATGTCTGGAAAACCAGCCTGTTTCCCATTAGAATGAGAGGGGGTGGGGGGTGTCACTGCCCAAACACCAGGCAGACATCCCTCCAGCAGTAGGGCCTGTGCCTCCAGCACCAGGAATGTGATCTAAAGCAAAGATTCACCTCCAGCTGCAACGGGAACTGCAACTGTAGCAGAGCAATTACTATGGAGAGGCAGTAAAATTGTACACATCACACCACGGTATTACAGGCACAAATTAAATCAAGTCTAAGGCCCTTTAAAAAAAATAAAAAGGCCCATTAGGTTTAATTTAGAATCTCTTTCCTCACGACTACAGAGCAGATTGACAAAACAGACTTTTTAAATCACCTATGAAACTTCAACGAATGACAGGATACCAAAAAGACTTTTTTGTGTTAAAGTGTTAATTATTAAAACATGACCAAACAGTTAGTTCAATTTACAGCATTGCCATTAGAAGGAAGGCTGGAAACAATGTGCACATTAAAAGGCCATGTTATACGTTCTGTTACTTGGAGAGTCTCTGAAGTGAGAAAACACAAATTGTGAAGCCAAAAAATTCTTCACTTGCATGGTGGAAGCTCTTTTTTTCTCTCAGTACAATCTCATTTATTGAAATTCTATAGGAAGCAAAAAAAAAAATTCAGCCAACAAGAGATTCAAATCACCAAAAGAAATCCTGGGGAAGCAGTTCAGCCAAACATTTGAACAGAATGGACAGTCTGGATGAAAATGTCAGTTGCTCAGGCTAAGTGGCAGCTCATTATCCTGCATCCTTAGTTTGTGGCTGAACCCCTTTTCTTGCAGTTTCCCATTCAGTGATCATTTGAACAATTTATAAAGCAATTCACAGAAGGCTTCCAAAACATTCAAGAACAGATGGATGTGAACGGAGCTGTAGCTTTCAACATTTCCCCTAAAAAATGTCTCTTTATCTCCCCTGCTCAGAAGACAAGGAAGGGTGTCTGGCTGAAAAAGCCACTTTGCTGACTTAGAGAATTCACTGCACAGTCAGATAAAGCAGAAAGATACCAAGGCTGCAACCCAGTGATTTATCTGGGAGCACCTAAACACCAAAATGAGATCTGGGTTTGTTTTGTAGCAGCATAAATCCATTGAACAGAGACAATAGGGTGAGTATTTCTGTATCGACTTGAGCTAAACAAGTACATGATATTAAAAAAAAAAAATAGCCAGCCATACACAAAATACTGAAACAAGTTTAGTAACAACTTGTATAATTATCTATTATTCATAACAGCAAAAAGTGAAACGCACCCAAACAGACTCCAAGAGCCCAAATCACATCAGCTCTTCTGAACTCTTGAGATTTGTGTCATCTACCTGCATCTGGAGATCTGTCCTGGAATCTACGTGTGTTTCAAAAATTTTTTTTTCACAGACTTTTTTTTCACTCAGACCTGCTATGTACAGTAACAAAACAGACTCTGAAACTGTGTAGAAGTTTTTAGGTCAGTGATTGCAAACTGGTGTGAAGCAAGAGCAGAACCAGATCCCGTGACTTGCTGTAGGGTTTTTCCTTCACTCTCATTCTTTCTTTAATTTACAGCCTCCAGTTCTGTTCATCTTCCTCTCAAGTCCTTAGTAATAACCTTACTTCCTTAGCTCTTTTCCCATAAATAATTCTCCTGAAATAATATGAGGCAATCCTACTTTGCTAGCACAGTCCTCTTCGGAGAAGGTCAGGCGATCAAATACTCCCATTGAAACACCACGGGAAAAGGAGAATTTCAGAATAGGATTTCACACAACAGTTTATAACAACAGGGTGGGAGAAGGAAAAGCAATGAACAACTTTATTGTGTGCTCCTATGTAGCAAAAAGAGTTAAAAATTACCCAAACTTCACTGAAAATTACACTCCTCAGTGCTTATTTCCAACTGACTTTTCTCGATGTCCAAGTGTCATCATCTCAGTGATAGCTACTGTAGCAATATATAGACAACACTGTACAACTGTTTCCTTTAAGTTAGAGTACAATAAAACCGGCCATCTGTGCCACTAATTCACTGCTGCATTGTACAATGAAACAATGTAGGGAAACGATTTAAAGAACTTAAAACTAATTCTGGTTCAATGGAAAAGGTCTCTAAAAAATCTGTTTATTAAATGTAGTAAATGCTTTTACTAAATGTGTTTTACACTTGATTTAATTTTCACTGCCATTGCATAAAATGGTTATTTAATTGGCAGTAAAAATTCCCCCATTGTAATATTTGTAGCTAATGTTTGTGGACTATTTGTGATGCCGTGCAAGTCTGTGAATGCAAATAGCATTATTTAAACTTAGTATACGGTTGAATTAGGACCAGCAAAGAGCACAGTAGCAGTAGCTTTGAATAAAAAATACACTTCTGAGAGTGGGGGAGGTAATTACATGTATGTATCCATACGGTATCTAAATGAACCTTCCTTTTTCTTCTGCTTTTCAGAATAACTTTCAGCTCGTATTTTAAATGTAGAAATAAGTGACCTGGCAGCAGAAGGCATGTTTGAACATGTCCTCAATGATAAGGACAGTTTCTTAATTTCTCTGATTTAATGTCAAGATTCAGTCCAGTCAGTTTTAAAAATAAATATGTTTGAATTGTTGCTCTTCTGAATCTCTGATCCAGCTTTAGGGCACTTTACTGGTCTTTTCCATTTTGAAGAGGCTTTTCTTTCCTCCAGGATCAGGGGGACCTGGACCAATAAAAATGTTCTGTCTTTGGATGCAGTGCACAGGTGGTAATCAGGGATCTTAAAGGCTCAGTTTAATCACACCAGGAAACGAGCTAAATAAGAAGCACAGAAGAAAATTTTTCTTTGCTCTCTTTCAGGTCTGTTTCTTGGCACATTAATATTAATTTAAAACAAATGAACAAACAAATAACAAACCCCAGCAACAAAACTGTTAATTTTAAACTCCCTAAATTGTCAGTACAGGGACAAATTTTCCACTGATGTAGAATAGTGTAACTCAATCACAGAACTTTGCCTATTTACATGGACTGAAGATCTGTCCTATAACCTTCTATTATATGAAAATGTGCTAGTTCTTGAACAATGAGCAGGATATTATACTGATTAGAAACATCCTTCCTTTCTTAAGAACTTGCCCTCTAATTTTTCATGCTGATTAGTGCCAGTTGTATCAATTCACCTTTGGGTTTGCAGCCAACACAAAAATATATAGGCCAGACCAAGAAGATGGTGGCAACCAGGAATTATTTGTAACAAGAAAGCTTGATCTGTCTCAAGCGTAAAGGTTTTTTACCTCCTGCAATGACATCTCCTAGCTCTATGAGAAAACACTGATTGTCAAAGGCAAAACTCTGTCTTTTAACACAGCAGAGCTTGAGCAAGAAAAGAAAGTCCAAGGGGAAAGCAAAAAAGTCAAGAAAAAATATTCTGCAGGAAAGATTGAAGGTCTGGTGCGGTTTAGTCTAGAGAAAACACAACTAGTGGGGATGGTGTGGCAGAAAAAACCCACCCTTCTATGCCATGCTGAATATAGTGGAAAAAGTAGAGCTGGAATATACTTTAGCTGGTATGAATAGCTTTCCAGCCACAGGACATGATTGGGTTGGAGACATCTGCCTGCCATGATCTAAGCATGGGACAGACAGACATCACTTAGGAGTAAGGGTGGCCAGGTCAGCACAGTCCTTTGCAACTCCATGGAAGGGCATACAGTGACCAGGGAGCAAGAGAGCACTTGATCTGAGTCAGAGTAACACATCTTTTAGAGGATTAAGAGATGATGTAGGAAGTTGAGACTGCAAGTTGCTGGCAATGAATACCAGACGGCTGATGAGGAGCTGCCAGCTCATCAAGGACCTGACTCAGCAAACGGCTCTGCTTTCTGCAATTGCTGCGCCAAGGGTTCACTGCTCCCACACTACATTGCATGCCTCAAAAGCCAGAACAATCTTTCTCCTTTTTTAAGTGACGGAAATCCTAAGCCAGTGTCTCCTCAGCTGGGAAGGCAGAAGATAAGTGGCAAGGGAGCTGAAGAGGACAATCATGACTTCAGGACTCCCTGTGCTTCATGCCCACATATAGACACTGAACAGTTCTATAGGCATCTGTGGTCTGTAAAACAGCTGCTTGCCAGTCATTCCCCCACCCAAGCTACTGTGGAAACCCCCCTGTGGCAACCACAGTGCCTGTGCTCCTCATCTGCTCCACTTGCCTGATGCTGGGCAGAGGATCCCTCCCTGCAGCCAGAGTGGGCAGCAGCAGCATTCCTTTGCCACCCACCTGCACATGGGAAGAGGATAAGCTACCCAGTGCACAGACAGGGGGGAAAGAGAAACAGGAAAGGGGCTTTAATAGATGGTAGATTACAAAAAATGGGAAAAAATGGGGATAAAGTGAGCAAAATATACTTGCTGTGTGGCACGGATCAAGAGTTGTTGGAAGTTTGCATCTCCCGTGAATGGCAAATGAGCATCCAATATGCCTCCTTGCTTCCTGCCAGCAATTCCCAGGTTCTCAGACAGTCTTTTGTTTGCCCTTTCCACCAGCACATGGACACTGGCCTATCCCATGGTCAATATGAAGCTCTGGAAATGGGTTTGCATTACTGCCTCTATTGTAAAAACAGCTGAAAAATGTGGATTTTCCATGTTGCATGTGAATTCTGATGTTAATAAAAGTTCTTCTCTGAGCTAGAGAGACTAGACTGCCATAGATCATTGTTTGAAGAGAAACAAAAAGATCGAGCTGATTTATTGCAGAACAATTAATTGGGCTGTTCCCTGCAGTTTGGATCACAGGGTCCAAGGCACCCAGCAGAGTTACTGTAGCGCTCAAGGTATCAGCACAGCAAACAGCCTGCTGGGAGCTCCCAGGGAATGGATCTGATTCCTGACAGAAACCTGGCTGTAATACGCAGGGACACCTGTAGGTCTCCTCAAGACTCCTGCAGCAAAATGCTGGTTCACCCACTCCAGGTGTTTAATCAGAAAGTGTGTATTAGTGTGTTATTTACAATCTCACCTGTGATATTTGGTCTACTTTTATTATTTGTTTGGTTTTAAATTGTTCACTATAAGCTTTAATGTCCCACAGATAAACTTTCAATCAGTGTCCTACTAAAGATAAACAATTAACATGTTCCTCTTAAGAAGAAATAATAGGGTTAAGTATTTGCATGGCTCATTTATTAGAAAAATGTGTGCAAGTAACTCAAGGAGTTTTCAGTGAGTTACTCTTTATGAGTTAGATTCAATCAAGATTTCTCCTGGCTTCAAGGCTGCAGTAATTGTCCAAGGCAGATCAGCTGCCCAAGCCTTGGTGCCTGCACCAGGCTGATGTGGCTTCTCATGGCAGCTGAGCATGCACAGGGACTGTGGCCCTGCTCAGCCACCATGCAGCCAAACCCAGCAGATCTCCAAACCAAGGACACAAGAAAAGATGCCCAGGATCCCAGGTGGCCTCTTTGCCACAGTGGTGGTGTGGTATCCCAAAGGAATCCTCAGATGGGCCAAGTCAAGTGTCAGAGTGCCAAAGGTGGGCTGAAAGACCCCAGCTCCTCAAGAGCACCAAATTTGTCTGAGCTAAAAGTGACATGGGAAGTTGTCGCACTGAGAGCATCTCTGGATCTTCCACATGGGAGAGACCTGCTCAGCAAGCCTTGCCATTGACCTAACTACAAGCACTAGAAAGTGGATTTCTCTCTCTCCCTCATCCACAACAGATTTTTCTTATTTTTGGACAAGATTTATTTGACCTGAAATAATAATTTTTACTAGCTTGGATATATTCATTCCCATTTTCAAACTGAAATCTTCTTAAATTGGTGTTTAGACGATGTTTTCAGTTAGAGACTGACTCGTTTTATTTATTTGTTTTATTAGGACTAAGCAGGCCAAACCCAAGTTGTTCTATTTTGGATTAAATAAACCATTTCAGGTTGACTACCCACTCTCATGTACTTGAAGTACGAAAAAGAAATAGGCTTTGTTGAAACAAAGATAAATGTATAAAACACTTTCTGGCCCATTTTTCACACAGCTGCATTCAAAACCCCTCATACTTGGATTAACTCTTCCCTCTTCGTCACACAGCCTGCTTTATTCCAACCACTCAAACAGAAGATGTAAAAACCATCTTCAAGTAAATAAGAGCTACCTGCCAGCTGCAAAACAAAACACTGGAAAGCAGAAATGAATCTCTTTTTAATCTGAAACAGAAATTGCAAGCACTGTAATTTCAGCATGTGACCCCACCCTTAAAACTGCCTGTGTTGGCTCTGCTCTTGGTAAACCAAGCCACAAACAGAATGCTAAAACCTTTGGCAAACCATATCCCTATGGAGCAAATGCAGTGTGAATGACATGAGGGGCCATGTCCTTGGTAGCTTATATTTGGGTGGCTTTGATGAAGTCAAAGATGACACAACTGGAACAGCAACAGCCAAGACCCAGCATCCTGAGGTGTCTGAATTTTGGGGCAAATATTTAGCGTCCATTCTTCAAAAACTTTGCTCATTTTAAAATGAGATAGTCTCTAACAGCTCTAACAGCATTTATTCAGAGGTAACTACCACAACTCCGACTTCACTGGGTGAGTGATTTTCAACTCTTCAACATGTGTTCTTCACATGCTGAGGAGGATAAATAAGGTTACAAAGCAATTCTATTCCCTTAGCAGACATCAGAGAAATTGCAGCTTACAGCACAGATATATCAAAGAGGACAGGTTTCCAGGGGCTATCTTCTGTGCTGTTTGTACACAGAACATGGACCACTGTGAATGCACTGGTGTAACAGTTATGGCAATAAAGTCCTTGGCCACTGGGACCCAGTTTGCATCCTTTTTTCAGTTTTGGTTTTGTTTTCCTCTATTTCTTAGGATCCAGCACCAGACCTTAGAAGACTATTTAGTTTATAAGCAGTCACTCTCTATTGCATCCAGCCATGTCTAAGGTCTTTTCCCTTCCTAAGTCTGTTGCTTTCATCAAATCAGCCTTGTTCCAGCTCATGCCCATTGGCAAGAAGCCCGTTCTGTGTTCTGTCTCCCTTGCTCCTTCACACACAACCTGGCTGTTGATGGGAAGTTGCACACCACAGCTCACAGGCCGGAGGGTTTTCTGCTTTTTCAGAAGAGAAAGAATAAATGCCTAATGAATGTCCTCTCCTGCTCTTTCCTCCAGGACGAGTCTGCAGGAGGTCTCTCTGCCAGGCTGATGGGACACTCTGGGCTCAGAGCTCGCACACTGTTGGAGAGCACTTTGCCCTTTCTCAGACAGTCTGTTCCCACCAGCAGCCTGTCTCTGACTGCACTACCATTCAGATTAGTGTGGCTGAGCCAAAGGCTAACTCAGCAGCTTTTCTCACTATATAAAGCCAGGATGGGCTTGCACTGTGAATGTTTTGTACAGTCCTGGATGTACTTCCACCCACACAACTTTAAAAAGATGCAGTGCAAACTGCAGTAGGGTCAGAAGAAAGCAACAAAGAAGCACAGAGATACAGTGCTGTTTGCACACAAGGAACAGCTGAATGCCCCAGAATGCTTCAACCTGGAAAACAGAAGACCTGGAAGTAAAGTGAAGGATTTAATATGGTCAAAAAACAAGTAATCATGAGAAGCATGGAAACCTTAAGTAGAAAACGCCCATTCACTGTATTTTCCAGTGCACATTGTGGAGCTCGCAGCTGGTAGTTGGATTAAATCCTATGAAAGAGGGTGGTTTTGTACAGAGTGTGCATTTTAACTATGGAATGCCAAGACTGTATGTGGCCTCACGATGAAACTGGATAAGCAATCCACTGAAGGTGGTTCAGTGTACTACAGAACTTCTGGTTCAGGTAGCCCCTGGTCTGTGAATGGTTGGATGCTTGGAAAACTTCTGTGGAAGTGGCATGTACGCTTGGACCCTCATAATAGGCATTCAGCCACTGTTGACCACTGCCTAAAACTTGTCACCAGATTAGACAGACCTTTGGTCTGCCCCAGCATAATTTGTTACCACACATTCCCCATGCAGAATCATGCTCTTCCTTTTTTCTCTGAGGACTGCAGATTTCACTGGCATGGCATGTAAACACTGGTGCACCAAATTCCTTCCTCTCTTCCCCAGGGTATGGCACACCATGCCCAGTCCCACAACCAGTCCACTCCGCTGGGGATCAGGCCACATTTTTGTGTTAATTTTTGCTCCTCTGTCTGCTCTCTGAAGCACAAAGCCTCCCAAACCCTCTATGCCATGTTCTAGTGCTGTTTTCCCCTGGCCCAGCACACCCAGAGCTAACGAAACTTGTCAACTTCAGAGGAACTTCTTCAGTGGGGAAAAATATCACCAGGGTGGGAGGTTGAGCATGGCCCCTGAGAGAAGGGATTTCTGCACCACTGTCTCTAAGGACTGGCCAACATAAGCAGCTGTAATAATTTTCTGGACATTCAGCAGTTTTTGCCTTGGCTGTTAAAGGCAGCTTGGGTTAGGATACTGTAGTGGTACCTACACGAGCTCTGAAGGCATCATCAGAGCCCTCACAATGGGCTCAGGCAGACAAGTCCTTGCTGGGCCACCCTGGTCCAGGCAGAGCAGGACAATCACAATCTAGTTGGGGGAAAACATTCATATAAGTAAGCTGAATTGACAAATTTCCCTTTGGGTCAGCCCAAACCACAACATTTGACCCAGTGTGAAATATTTATTTTTCTTTTGGAAACAAAAGTCTTTTCCCTGTGTTCCGATTCAGTAAAAGGTCTTGTTTTGAAAATGTTTATGGCACAAGTGTGTTTCAAAAAAAAGTTTCTTCTTTTACATTTAAAGGGGTTTTTCTGACTTCAGCACATTTGACTTATTTATTAGTTTTTCCCAACCCTCCCCACCAAAAAGAAGTGTCACTCAGCTGACCTCACCATGGGATCTCTGGCAAAAATTCTGCAACATGGTGCCATAGCAGTTTTCAAAACACAAATAATCATGACCACAATTAAATAGCCCAGAGTTGGGGATGGATCTGATCATAGACTGTTGAAGCCTAACTCATTCAAACCAGAAGAAGAAGCAGCCCAGCCAGTGGGGTACAGGCAGCACAACAGCACTGAGTACAGGAACACCCATTTATGCCTTGTCATGGTTCACTCCTAGGTTTGAATGCTCCAGAGGAGTTCATGGTCATTTTAGCCTTGTGTACAAAAACAGGTAAGAAACAAGGGCTCAGTGGGGCAGAAATCACTGTCCTACCCCCCACAGCTCCTCTGCTCCTTGTACCTGAGCACTTTGGCCTCTTCCTCACATTTTAGGAAGAATCTGATGTTCACCCATGCATGTTCACAGATATGCACTGGTTTCACTAAATTATCCTCAAAAGTCTATTTCGTTCAAATTAAATTTGTTTAACAGAGTTAACTTTCTTCAGCCCAATACTATGTTCTTCAATCTTTTTCAAGTGTGTCCAAAGGCTCTTATTCTCTGTCAACATGAGTTACTAAGAAATCCCAAGAAACTTTGAAAAAGCTGAGTCTACATTTAAAAAGAACATGCTAAGCAACTTGCAAAAATATCATGCCTAGCCTCAGAGAGATGCCTTAAGAGTGTGCAATATGTGACTGTGGGATCACAAGATAGTACCACAGGTACCCTAAAGCCCTGAGTCCTACAGCACTCCCAGGGGTCCCATAAAAAGTCTGTTTCCTATTCCCATGAAAAGAGCCCATTGCAGCCCCTTGTCTAGAGTCATGACATTTCTATCCTCCCTAGAGATTCAGCTTTAACATTTCTTGTTTTCACAAAACTGTTCACCATGGTAGTTCACTCTGCAAGTACACTTAATCACAGTCAGTTAATTCATCATTTCTGCTGGTCTCATTACTCTCCCACTCCCCTTACACAGATAAACCACATTTAATGGCTGTGTTAAATAACAAGTGGCATGCCAAATGATATCTGGCATACTTCAGAAGGGTAATGTCCTACCAGATTTATCTGGGAGTTTAAATCCCATTTTGAAAAAGATCTCTTGGTTACTGGACTGCTGAATACAAATTTCATGTAATTTTTTTCAGAAGGCGAAAAGAAATTAAAAGTTCTTAATTTTTCATTATTTGTATATACATTAATATTTTGATTTCAAGTCCTCATCATAGGGCTTTCTTCAGGTGCAACCTGGCATGTTCTCAAGGTATTTGCCCATTAAATGTGTCTCTCAATTTCCTGTTCCCAGACATAACCACTCCATGCAAAGATCTCAGCTCGGCCTGGGCCACGCTAAATCCATCTCCCAATCCTATCTGCCTCTTGTGTTATCTCAGCAAAGAGACAATGGCATCCCACCACTGGATGCTGTCCATACCTGTGTACCCACATGGCCAGGGTCTGCATGGACAGCAGGCAGCACACTGCATTCAGTCCTCACCAAAGCCTTTCTGTGTCCACACCGCACGCCTGTATGCTGCAGAAACACCATTTTCCATTTCTTTGTTTATTTTTTAAAGCCAAGTCTTTGATCTTCTAGGTAGTAATAATTTTCCAGCCATCAATGAGGCATTAGGAGTGTGGTATGTGCCTGCCACAGCCCCAAACCACAACTGAGAGCTCTGAATACCCTCTATCGTTAACCCCAAAGGGACACCAAAGCCAGGCTCAGATGCTGAGCCCTCACTGTCTCAGCTAAACTCATGTATTTTGCTGTTAACTATTTTTGAAACAGGATGGGAGGGTGCGGCAGAAGCCAGGCATGGGGATCACTTGAATCTGCCTGCATCTTTTGCTTAAAGCAACCCCACCTAAAATATAGAATGGTTTTTCACCTTGAAAGTTGAGATTTATTGGGGGATCTTATAATAGATAGGAAAGGGAAATCTACAGCCAGAAGGCAAAATTGTTAAAGGATTTTCTCAGAACACAAGCTATGACTAAAATCATACATTTCTCAGAAACACCTCCCTTCGTTTTTTTCAAATAATCTTTTTATGGGTTTATTTCTTTTTAATTGCAACAGAATGTAAAATCTCTAATTAGAAAGGACAGAGAAGGAAACACTGAAAAATTACAGCATAGGAGAATCTATGACCAAATTTAAATTAAAATTACTTTGGCTCCTTAATCAACAATGTCTCTACAGCCTCTACTATCCTGACTGTGATTTACTCCTGCCTTATCTTATCTTATCTCTTGTATGTTTTCATTGAACTATTTTGTACCTCACCCAAAGATTTCTAACCTACCTATCACATGCATCAAACATGACTAAATAAATGTGTGATGTCTGGAAAACAGTCTGATGAGAATTTTTGGTGTAGAGATGACTGCAAGGCAGAAAAAAATTATGGAATTGAACTCTTATTAATCAGGCTTTTTTCTGTAGCATTGCAGCATGAAATGGTGTCAACTTTTTGCCATGCTTTGGAAGGCTGCCGGCTCCTCATGCTGTGGGCAGGAGAGCCAGAGCCTCCAGCAGGACACTGCTGTGGCTACCCTAGCAAACCACCTGCAATTCACCACCTGCAATGCACCATGGCCCCTGAAATGAGACAGAAATCTGTTGGGTTTGTACTTTTATAATCATAGAGATTCCACAGACAGTTGCATCTCCTGTAAAACACACTAGTAATCATGGCTAGCATTTATATCTACAGTCCCTGCCATTTTTGCTCAGGAATGACATATGCCTACTGCAGAACAGAGTGATCACTGTGGACCAGGATCTGATCTCATTACCCTGCAGTGAATCCAACATTATTCAGTCACTCACGGCTGGTACTTTGGACTTGCACCAGTGTCACTGTGATCAAACTGCCTCTCTGCCTGTTTCAAAAAGAATATTTAGATAAAGATGCCAAAAGTATATTTTCCCCAGTACAGGCACTGGCTAAGAGCACGTCCTACGTTATTAGGAACCTCTCACCATCTGGTCACACTTATTTCAATTACCATCACCTCTGCAAAATTCATAGCTTCCTGCAGCATTGGGTGCTCCAGGGGGCACAGTGGGACCAAGCACCGCAATGAACACAATGTCACTGCCTGCAGAATATTTTGGATCACCGATCAGCCCAGTTGTTGACCAAGTCCACACACAAGGATCCTGGCAAGGCTGGAGAGAGAGGCAGAGCCCACACAACCTACACTTGTTTAGTTTTGTTCAGGAAATGGCCTCTTTTATCTTACTCAGTGCTCCATATAGGTTGATTACCCTGCCTACAACAGTGGGCTCAGGGATTTGACTGCCTGGGAAGAAAAGTGACACTTTCCTCATTGCCTTAGAAGTACAGATGCAGTATAGGGCATAAGCAGCCTGACTTGATTAGATTTTACACTTGTTTCTGAGAATGAAAATTAGAACTGCCTCAGCTGAGCAGAGAATCAGACCTGCCACTACAGCACATTTGTATGTATCAGCTTCTGTCCATCAGGACCTTGCAAATTGCAGCAAATCACCCTTGCATCTCCGCTCCTGAGCTTGAGACTGACAGCAGACTTCTTCATGTGTCCACTGCTTGAAGGTGCTACTGAGAGATCAGATGGGAGTTAGAGGAAGCAAAATAAAAAATTGCATGTTTGCCGTCACATAGTGTCTAGAGAACTAATTAGTCTTGGTTTTGGTGAACACACTGGGGGATAATGATACCAATCAGCAAAGCTGACTTGCCATGTCCCTGGAGATCTTCAGTGCATTGAAGGAAAAGAACATTACCTTATGATTTTGACACCAACACAACTCCATGCATGCTTTCTACATACCGCTGTTGTTGGCTGTTTGTGAAGGAAATAAAAACTGCTTCTGTCTTTCTGAAGCGCCTTTAACAGTCATGGTCCTGCATCCCCACAATGCTTTTCCCTGTGGGATACCAGCAGCCATCATCACCTGGAATTAGTCTGGGCAGTTTGCTATAACTTGGGCCCTAGTTAGTGCTGTTGTGGGAGCAGGAGCCCTCAGGAGGCATGGTGCCTCTTAGGGTGCAGTCCCAGGGCAGAATTGGTGACACAAGCTGGTGCAGAAGGAGGCTGAGATCATCAGAATCTCGGACAACCAGAACATCATGAAGATGAGCAATAATGAAGTAACACCAACAGGACCACCCTCAATGACAATAACAATTTTTGCTATAAAATGGAAGTTTCTCAGTATTGAAACAACAAGGAGGACAGAAGACTGAGTGTGCTGCCAAGTCGCAGGATAAAGATGCTGCAGAGATGCAAGGAAGCCTTGTTCCACTGGGGAACACCGAAAGAGCCATAAAGGTCTGCAAGGCTGAAGTGCCCTAAAGACCTAGTGCCACATAACTAGAGCAGCCCCTAAGAGCAATCTGTCATAGCAGAGTCAGACAGCCAGGAGGAAATCAGGCAGATCAACAAGAAGATGCCCTGTTGGTAAAATAACAGTAGAAGCAAGCAAAACATTTTAAAGCAAGTAAATAAATACTGTATTTATCAGAAGAAAATGGTTTACAGACCTGAGGGCAGTGAAGAGACTGCCATAATGAAGTATTAACAGAAATAGGTGGAGCAGCCCAATAGAGACCCTCTCTAATCCTTTCACAGCATAGCACCATAAAAGGTCTTAAAGTAAGGCTGGTCAAAATTTTCCATCCAAGCTTCTCTACTGAACAGTAAAAAGAGTACTTTTTTACTGTGATTTTTTTTTTTTTTGACCCACAGCAGCTGCTTTCCATGAAAATTTTCAACATTTTGTGGAAAGGCCAAAAAACACCCAACCCTCTGTTTATGGCAACTAAACATTTTCAGACAAAAAAAAATTAACATTTTTGGTGAGAATTAAAGAATGGCCTGTAGTTTTCAGACATGACTGATCCCTTTGTTGCCAAACACCAAATACTTCTTGGTTTTCCACTAAAAAGTCCAAATTATTCTCTGGGTAAGGGGGGCACTTTCCAAACCAGCAGCACTATAAATATCCAAATAAAAAATTCAAACTCAGTTTCCAGCCTTAAGGGATGGCCAGTGCTGAGATCTTTGTAAAGAAGGAGTATTGGGAGCTGGTCAAAGAGCAAAACCAAGTGGAAAAACAGACTGATTCTAGGCAGGATACAAAGGGAAATGGAAAAATACAGGAAAACCAGTGTGGTGGGTTGATGCTGGCTAGCTGCCAGGTACCCACCAAAGCTGTCCTATTTCTCCCCTCCTCAGCTGGGCAGGGGAGAGGAAATACAACAAAAGGTTCATGAGTTAAGGATGGGGAGAGATCATCAATTACAGGCACCATCACAGGCAAACCAGGCTCCACCTACGGAAAATTAATTGAATTTTTTAGCAATCAGAAGAGGGTAATGAGGAAAAAAAAATCTTAAAACACTTTCCTATCACCCTTCTCTTCTTCCCCAGCTCAGCTTCACTCCCAAATTCTCTACCTGCTTCCATCCAGCAGCACAGGGGCTTGAGGGATGCGGACTGTGGTCAGTTCCTCACAATTTGTCACTGCTGCTCCTTGCTCCTCAGGGAAAGGACTCCTCACCCTGTGCCCCTCCTACAGCAGGGGGCCAGTGGGTCCCTCCCACAGGAGACAGTCCTTCATGAACTTCTCCAAGGTGAGTCCTTCCCACAGGCTGCATTTCATATTCTGCTGCACCATGGATCCCTTCTGTAGGGTGCAGGCCTTTAGGAACAGACTGCTCCAGCATGGGTCTCCCATGGGCTTACAAGTCCTGCCTGGAGCCTGCTTCAATGGGATTCCTGCAGGGTGACAGCCTCCATTGGGTATCCCATTGATCTGCCATAGGGTTCTTCACAGGCTGTGGGTGGATCTCTGCTCCCCTTGGACCCCCATGGCCTGTGGGGAACACTCTACCTCACCATGGTCTGCACCAGCGACTGCAGGGGAATCTCAGCTCTGGTGCCTGGAGCACCTCCTGCCCCTCCTTCTTCACTGACCTTAGTGTCTGCAGAACTGCTCCTCTCACACACTCTTACTCCTCTCTCCCACTGAGATTGGTTTTGTGCAGTAATCATTCCCTTTGTGAACTCTGTTATCCCAGAGTTATCCACTGTCTCTGCTGGTCTCAGCTTTGGCCAGTGGCCAATCATGGGTCCATCTTGGAACTACAGGGCACTGGCTCTGTCAGACATAGGGGAAACTTGTGGCAGCTTTTCAGAGGAGTCATCCCTGTAATCCCCTTGCTACCCAAACCTTGACATGCTAACCCAATACAACCATCAAAAAAGAAAATAATTTAAGCTATTAAGCTGGGAGACACAGTGAGAGAATTGGAGCTCAGACTGGTGGTTTTGTTGTAGGAAGTGTCAAATGGTTTGGTTTTGGTTGGCTAAGAAACAGTTTCCAACTGAGCATCTGCAGACTTGGAGACCAAGCAGGTACAGCCTTGAATATTTGGCCAGTCAGTGGCCCTGTCTGCCTCAATATGTTTGGTAACTTTATAATGAGAGAGAAATGCAGGGTATATTTTTTAAATCTGCCTTTGCCAGGGCAGGCATTGTCAGGCCAGAGAGGTTTCTCTAGCCTAGTGAAATGTCATCCAGTAAAATAAATACATTATTTAAAGAAGCTAAATCAAAGTCTAAAATACTAACATTTATTGCAGGAATCCTATATGGTGCTGTATATTAAAAATATTTATTTAAGAAAACTGTTCTGTTGGACTGGAGCCAACTCTTGCGTTTTTAGTAATAAAGTATTTCATCTCGTTTCACCTCTAACTTTTGATCTTGCGGCAGGTATCACCAGAAGATGGCAGGGTAAGCCAAGGCAGCTGTAAATGTCATCATGCATTAGTATAGGACCTGGAGTTAATTTAAACCTATTTATTTGTGTGATTCACTTGCTTTCCTATCACCTAGCAGCTTACTTTACAAATGCAATTGTAACCTGGGGTAGGTTTTTCTTGTGAAATTTCAGGTTTAAACACGCTACTGCAAATGACTCCCAGCAGCTGAAGTGATAATAGAGGCCAAGTAGCATAAACTTCTAGAGGAGAAAAAATACTCTCTCCATGGGTCCCCTATAACCTCTGAAATCTTCACCAAGCCTAAAGAGTGCTAAAATGTAACGTCTCTCAAAAGGAGGCAGCCTTCTGTGAAAGCTGGGGAAGGACCTGATGGACCTGATGCTCTGGTATCTATGCTAGAGCAGAAAAGGTAGTAAGAGAAACAGTCCTGGAATGAAAAAGATAAAAGTGTTGGAGCCCTGTCCAGCCACATTAAACAGGAGGAAGAGAGGGAATTATCCCCCTGCAAAAGGAGAAAGCAGATCACACAAGGAATTATGATGAATTAATCAGAGATTAAGTAAAAAACAGTCAAAGCCTGCTTAAAAATCAAATACTCCTGGTCCTGCATCCTGCTGGTAAAGTTGCATGACTTGAACTCAGGGAGGGAGCAACACGTTGGGAATGGCACCCTCAGCTCAGCAATGTGGATATCAAGTATTTAGTGTCAGAAGCAAGAGCACTCCTGTCCGACAGGGTCACAGTGGTATCACATGGCATCACAACGGGTGGTCTGAAAGCAGATCCTGTTCTCGTGCTACAAAGGTTCTGTCTTGGCAGTGACCTGGTCACAGAGACATTGTCATCAGCATGTGTCCACCTGAACTGGGGAAAACGTGGGGAAGGCAGGCAGGCAGGCAGGCAGGCAGGCAGGCAGGCAGGCAGGCAGGCAGGAAGGAAGGAAGGAAGGAAGGAAGGAAGGAAGGAAGGAAGGAAGGAAACTCTGAAAATTATATTTAACAGACATTATAGGAGTGGCAACAAAGGTCTTATGGAAGAAAAAGAAGCTGGTTTCCTGAGCAAGGATAAGAGGCTGCCTAAGAAAAGAAAAGTCTAATTTTCAGTCTCTTCTTCCTTCAAAAATCTTACCAAATGGACACACGTTGAAGGATGTGGGTTTTGTGAGGGTGGAAGTCCCAGGTAAGCATGGGGTAAGCATCATACTCACATTGCATTTCTTTTGAGACTGGAGATGTGAAAAAACCAAAGGGAGTCACAACCAGTAGTGAAGAAGGTTAAGAACAAGTAGACACAAATGGAGAAGAGGAAAGCATGACTGGGACATGTGGCTTAGTCCAGGGTAAATGGCAAGGCTATGCAATTCCTGAATTTCCTCTGGGACCAATCCCAGTTAATTTACTTTAAAGAAGCTCTTTTCATTTCAGAGTAGTTATTTTGGTTCCCATCCTTGAGCATAAAGTATTATGGTCTTTTCATTAAGAATGTGCACAAATTTCACTCTGTAGTGACATTCATGTCAGGCTGGAGTGCTGGCAGCAGGTTAACTTCAACCTCATAAAATAAGCATTGCTTATTTTCAGTCCCACTGTAGAGTGAAGAAAACATATAGTCCCTTCCGTTGGTTTGCTGCTTAAATAAAACTAAAAGACATTAATGTAAACTGTGAAATACAAAATCTTTAACTTAATTAATTCTCCTTCACTAACTTGAATTTTAGGCACTTTTCCTCAGAGCAGGATAAATTTAAAAACCTACTTCTGAACTCATTAAGACCAGTATAAATAAGGAGTAATGGCTCATGCTAACGGTAATACACTTGTGTATAAATTAGCAAAACCAGATTTACTTTCACTCTGTTTTGTATTGTACTATGTCTAGTTTCATTCTGTCCTCGCAGTTACATTTCAAGAAGTGTTGCTGTGCCTTGCACACTTGCACAATAAGTAAAACTATTAAATAAACAGGGATGCAACAAAAATATGAAGTTTCAGAATATTCAGGAAATCATCATTTCCTGGAGCTGAATAAACATTTTAGAAAAAACTCACCCAGCAGGAAATGAAGCTATCTGAAGTGGCCAGTAGGTTCAGGGGATGTGGAAAGGGGTTTGTTCAGAGGCGTTAAATAAACAGAGTAAAATGCCTTGGGAAATAGTTCCCTTTATTTGCTTTCTTGGCTAACAATGTTCATTTTACATTCAGCCTTCAGCACAAGAGACACAAACAGGCCCCATGCAAGATTACCAAGCTGAGTGCAAACTGATACAGCCTTCCTGGTTCCACAGGCATCCTGAATTGATAGCTAAAGGTTATCTTGCTGCCCTGCTCCACTCCTGAGTACAATACCAGTGCATATTAAGTATTAGGCAAGTTAAGTATTATCAAAACAACCATTCACTGCTCTCAAACTTAACAGGTCTGCTTATCCCTTGGCCAATTGACCTCCAAGTCACAGGAAACAATACAACCATAAATTGATAGAAAGGCCTGTGGCGCATCAAAACCTACTAACCAGGAGATGACATCAAACCTTAAGTCTGAACATCGATGCCACAAAAGGGAAGAATGTAAATCATGACATTCATGCTTAGATCTCTACATTCTTCCATCTCAATACATCTGTGAAGCTGACACAGAATTTCACAAACACGGTACTGGAATGTCACAGAACACAAGGACTTTGCTGCATTTTTTGGCTCCAGCCATGCCTCAGGAAAGAAGGTGTTCCAGTCCAGGTCCTTGAGCCAGAGTCAGGTGGTGAGCACAGACTATAAAATTTCCTTGTTTTTTCTCCCACTGTTCTCTCTCCTTGCCTTAAATTCTGGTGAGTTTTAATTCCCCACCATGACACTGTGGAGAGAAATGGATGGTCTTGAACTCTCTAAGTGAACTTGACTCGGACACCAAGAGCAAGTTTTTCTATGTTTTCTACGTGGGTGTCATTCCTATACCCCAGTAAAATCAATAGGTTGAGTGGAATTAAGACAGTTAACATACATAAGGATATCAGACTGGGGAGAAAAAATGTGTTCACAACTTTATGTGCCAAAACACTTCAGTCAATTCATCTTTATTTTCCATATGCCTCAGTTGCTGGCATTTAAGCTTGAGGTGGTAACCTCTTTACACCTGTAGAGGACATTAGGACAAGAGCTGTGTTTTCCTGCTCAGGTACACAATGCTTGGTACCATGGGTCCCTAGCATTACTTGTTAATAAAATATTAACAGCAGCAGTGCCATCTGGACCTGCATCTCACTGCTGCTCTGAGGTCTGATAGAGTGGCCTTTTCCAGGAATATGCTCCATTACTGAAGTTGTCATTCGTGGAGCTTCTGGAGAAAAGATGAGAATGTGGACATGGGGAGAAAAATGGGAGGGTCCTGAGAAACTAAGAGGAAGGACAGAGAAAATGGAGGAGGTAATGGAGAAACACAGTGAAGGAAGAACTAACGCATGAAAAAAAAAATGAGGGGAAAGATTACAGCAAAAAAAGACAGAAAATATATATTAGGGATTTTGAGAAGAAGCAGAAATAAGATCTGGATGGATGAGAGAGGTGGACCAAGACAGAGAGGGGGAAAAACTTCCAGCAGGTCTGATAGCAGAGCTCTGATGAGGCTTCACACATTTCAAACCAGAAATATGGGCCCCTCCTCAGCAAAACTGGGCTTCCACTGCCAGCAAAATTGTTTCCACAGCTGAAACTGCAGTGCCAGCAAATGTCTGCAATCAGCCCATCCAGGTGTTCTGTGATACAGGCTGCACCAGACTCAACCCATCAAAGCAATGGGAATAAATCCGTGGGCCAGGAATTCGGCCCCTGCTTGGCTGCCGCTGTGCAGAAATGAGGACGTAAGTAGCCAAAAAAAGACACATTTAACGTATAACTCAACAAAAATAAGAAACAGACCTTTTGATAGCAGACAGGCTAACAAATCAAGTTCATGGTATAAGAACCAGCTATCCTGCAGGAGGGACAAGGACTCTGGATGCTGCTGTAGGAGTCTGATATGCCAATTTGCAGATATTCCAACTACTTCACTTTTTAAACTCGACTTACACAGGCAAACTATCCTATCTGAGTTCTTAATTAATATTGTATGAACTACACAGCCTGCAGAGATTCAAAGCCTCATCAGTTTTCAGTCTCTTGCATCCCAGTGAACACCAGCATGACTTCCATGGTGGGCCCTTGGTCTCAGCAGGCGAGTGCAGCAGTGTCAGTGGCTGCTACATCATAACCACCACCGAGCTGAGGCACTGTTTCCTGTTGTCTCTGGGGAACCAAAGGCAGGGCACTCAGCACTGCTTGTTCCACAGGTAGCTGCACAGACTTTGGGGGGGATTTTTAACCCAGTCAGTTGAAATAGGAGCATGACAATTCGGTCTGATGGAAAAGAGAGAGGCACTATGACCCAGATCTGTTTTTTCAAGCATAGTCCCAACACACTGAGTGCATTGTATAGCAAGGGGTAGGCGAGATTTTCTATAAACAAAATAGTAACCCAATTCTCAGTGAATACTCATGCATCTGTACCAGCAAACAATAAAATTAAGCTGGAAGGTGCTCTCTGGGGCACCACATCCAACTCACTGCTGCTGCAAGCAACCATGTCATAGAGTCTCCTCATAACCATTAATTCACTTTTTTTTACTAGGGCATCAGGGTGTTATCCATTTAACTATGTCAAATATTCATCTTTTTATCACTGCAACACAGATGGTTTTGTGAAGGAATCCAGTTCTTGGACCAGAGAGGGAACAACATGGCTGCTCATGCGTCAGCTTGTCTTGGCCTCTGTCTGGTCTTTGTTTGCACAGGACTTGAATGTTCACAACATATATTTAAACTCACAATCAAATCCTGATACAATTCAAAATTATGGGAGTGTTCCACACTAGCAAAGCCTTGCTCTGCTGGATGAAGATCATTTTAAAGATAACTACCCACTTTCCCAGGAGGCTTTCTGCAATCAACAGCTGAATGAGTGAATTGTAACCGGGCTCACATATGGTGCTCAGCATGTGACTGGCAAGATCCCTGCCCTCGTGTTACATGGGACATGAGAAAGCTACCACATCAGGAGATGGTGTTTTCCCCAGCACCCCACAGTGCTTCATGTTATGTTTAGGCTGTCCTCCCTCTGTTAGTCCCTTGCCTGGGCTGGGCTCCACTTCAGCTGTGAGGGAAGAGACCCAAGAAACTTTTCACCATTGCTCTGTCTTGAATTCTTCTTCATTGCAAACTCTCCTGGAAAAATATCCTTCTGCAGTTACATCAGCACTGTGACAACACTGAAAGTTTGCAGTGGCACCCCGGGGGGCATAATTTAAGCAAACTGTTGGGCAGTTTTAGAGGATCACCAAGAAGGACTGAGTCTCAACCAACTCCACTTTGTACTTTCTCAGCCCATTCCCTAAAACTTCCATGGCAAGGAGCCATGGATCCAAACTGGTTCTGTCAGCTGCCTAATGTGCTTGAGGAAAATGCAAATCAAACAGAAGTAACCAAATCCCCTTTGCCTGCTTTCAAATCTACTCAAACACAGCATGCAAAGTCAGGCAAGATATCAACTGGGCACTTATTTTGGAGCCCTTATGATTTCAGGCTCCCTTTGACCGCACTCACATTCCCCCAGTGCTGACAGCAGCCCCCTTCTCTGTGTGAGGCAGAGCAAAAAGGATGGTCTACTGATCCCATCCAAAGCAGGAGGCTAGCAATCTCCCTCTTTGAAAGGGAGATGCAAAAGGGAGCCACCTGTCTCCTGGGGAAACTCAAATCCGCTGTAAAGGAGAGAAAGCAATAAAGGAAAATTTACCATGAACTTCCAAATGAATGATATGCCTCCTGGGAAGAAGACAGTAAATTTCTTTTGGTAAATCATTAGTCACAAAACACATTTCAGGTTGGCTGACCATTCTCTGAAGTTTGAGCAAATTCGATAAACTGGTTTTGCCAAAACAAATCAAGAAGGGGTGGGAGGGGAGAGAAGACAGGGGGGTTGTTTAATCCATCAGAGTCAGTTTGTTTTGACACTTTCTGAACATAAACACTTCACATTTTGAAATATTTAACTTTCTGGGTACTTACAATTGAGGTCATGTAAATAAAGGTCATGTAAAAAAAATTGGTGGTAGTTAACGTTCCATCCAATAACACAAAATTAATACTCTCAGCTAAAAATGGAAGATGTAGGTTTGATTTCTTCCTGTGGCTCAAGGAGGGCACTCACATTTCAGAAAACTCCCCTGGCCATAAGTCAGTGCTGGTGTGTTTCTGCTCCCCTCATTCCTTGTGGATGGTGCTGCAGAGTCTGCAAGTTAAGTGTCCTTTCTGATTAAAAGGACTGGCTTGAAGTGAAGCCCTCTACCCCTTTGGAGGACAGGAGTCACTTAGCCAGCTGTTGCTCCCTCTCAGTTTTTCCCAGTACTCTGCCAGTACCCCACGTGTGAGGCTCAGGATGCTCCAAGAAGGAGAGCACTGCCAGGAGGTGAGGATGAAGCCAGGACTGGAGCTGGCAGAGGTGCCTGCAGCAGCACATTGTACATGTCCTTGCATCACAGGCAGAGGAGTAACCAGGGTTTCCTTTCAAGTCAAAGAGAAGTATAAGCTGCTGCCACCTTTGTTAATTTAATTTTCTTGGCTTTTACCCCAGAACTTCAAGCAACAATCTTTCTGTGACCTTTTACCCCAAAGTTTGGGGTTTTTTTTAAATCTCTTTTCTCTACAGCAAATTAAAAATCCTGATGTTGGGAGAGTAAAACACAATCTGCATTTTAGTTATTTATTTCAATTACTTTGCAGATCAGCAACAAACTTATAACTTGGTTATTTAACCCCTGCTTGCTGCCCACATTTGACCCATTTCCACTTCATTTAGATGTCTGGGTAAAAAAAAGTGGGTTTTTTTCCAAATTATCCCTGGGGCAGTTGTTTTTTTACTTTGGATAAGGCATCAAGGATTCCTAATTGCTCACCCCATCCCTGGAAAAAAATTTAAAACTTAACCTTATTAACACTAGCTTCCAAATTAATTTCATACATCACAGTCTGCATTTCTAGTAGATAGAGTGGAAAATAAAGAATCCATTTGTTAGGCATAAAAAGATTAAAAACCCAACATAATTTTCCAATTTCATGTTTTTTAACATGCTTCATTGTATAGCTGAGGGAGAAATCAGCTGAATTTCCCTCATGCCTGACCATATGATCAGGAGGCAGCTACTGCAGGTACAGTCCTGTGAGGGAACTCTTTTGAAGTCAGAAGTCAAAAAGACTTCTGGGGTTTAGGTGTCTTTTTAGATGTGGTCTCTTTTCTGTGTGGAGTGCAGGCCACACTTAAAGAGCTTTCTGTGTGCCTGTGAGAAATGCCCTTCTTGAAACTCATTTTCCATCTCTGCTCTACAAACTCTTCCCAAAAGCTGAGACCACTCAGTAGATCCTCACATGCTTCAGTGTGGGCTCATCTTAACCATGGTTCTGTGAGGTCCCAAAACCAACAGAAGTTTGGTCTGGATCAGATAATGTAGTTCACAGTCCAAAGGCTGGATGCAAATAGTCATTATGAAAGTAATCAAAAACTTATTTTTCTCCTTATTCCCTTTAAAGTCAAGGGCATCTGCTTTGCACTGAACTGATTCTACTTTTCACAGGGCAACTTCATTGTATTTTAATTTGGGGGCCATCACTCAGTGAGACATGTTCCAGGCAGGTACCAAGCTTGTGGAGGTCAGGTAGGACCAGGACCTTGTGTCCCTCCAAACACAGACTGCAATTCTCAGGGGTAGGACAGGCATCATTACACTCCAAAAAGTGCCTTCTCAGGGAAATATTGGTAGGCGTTGCCTCAAAAAGGGTAAACTTTACCTAACATGGTAAAGTTTGCTGCCCTCTCTAGTCATGACATGTCTGGTAGGAGCTGCCTCAGATGCACTGTGCTTTTGGGTGAGGCTTGGTCTTTCCTCCATGGCACCACAGCTGGGAGACAGCAGCTGTCTTGTGCCTAAACACACCCTGCAATGTGCTGGGCACCACCAGTGAGGTCCATCATGGTTATGGAAATCATGTGGCTGTATGCCCTTCCTTTGAGCTTTGAGCAACAGCAGAAAGAGTGAGCCTGGAATCACCTATTTGTCCCATTCCTTACCGACTTTCCTTCCCAGTAACCATTCAGGCTGCAGTGCATCCCCAGACTACAAGGGGGAAAAGAAAAAAGAAAATCCAAACAGTTTCTGGAACTCATTTCAGTTTTCATAGTCTTGTCACCCAGTCCGAGTGCAACAGTCAGAGTAATTATGCAACCTTTTAAAATATCACAGTGACATATGAGGTAATGCCACTTTCTACTCAGGCTCCGTTGGGAGCTGCTAGGCTGAGCCCTGCTGCCAGCAGTGAGTTTGGAGCAAGCACTCATCCACCTTCATTTTCACAGGGAAACAGGAGCTCCCAGAGCCCAGACAGGATGTCATGGCACAGAAACACCCCTCTAATGTGAAAGTCCCCATCATTTCTGAATGATTGTTTGATGAAAAGAGGAGTTGCTGTAATTCTGATCTGGGAAGATACAGTATAAACTATCTGGATAGTTTATGGATCAAGCTGAGATTGGCTGTGAGAGTGTGTTCAGCCATATAGAAACATGGAATAAAGCTAGAGCTATAACATTTTTATAGCCTGATTGCTAACTCCTCTCCATGGATTTTGCCTGAAGTCACCTAGAGTCTCTGAGAAAGCAAACAACATGTTTTCTTTTACTAGACCTGCTAGTTGTTATTTTAGCATTTCTTTCGCAGTGAGCACATGGAACAAGCAAAGCCTGACTAATCCCACAACCTTTTCTTCTACTCCATGCAACACAGCAAGCACATCACATCCCCCTGGACTGTAGAGGAGTGAGAAATTGCCCATTCTGCCCCATCCCACCTCTCTCACAGTGGGTGGGAGCCCATCGCTCTCATAATTTCTGTCTTTCTCGCTGGATATTTCTTCAAATGCAGCCTAGACTTGAAGCCTACATGAAGTGCTGAGGAATAGTCACATTTGGGGCATGGATCAGCAGACCTAGCTGGAATGTTTGGTCCTTCCTCTACACAGTCTGCTTCAGTGAACAAGGTCTTTGTCCTGTGCAAAAGTGCCAGACGTGTTTAGGTTCTCATAAACAACTCCAAAACTCAGCCTATGCCTACACCTGAGCATATGTTTGCACACAGACAGAGAAGCCTGCATCAGGAAAAGGAAAGACTCATGATTAATAGACAATACTGATGTGTCTGGGGACCCTGAAGAGCTGTGGCCCACAAAGTCCCTGTTCCCGCAACGAAACAGAATATTTTTAGGTTGGAGAGGACAGACTTGATTATTTACATTATATATGATTCCTCTGCCCAAACATCTTCATGTAGAAGAGATGTCCTTGGGGAGGACTGCCTCTTTGGATCTGCAGTAAGAGGAAAAATGTGTTTTTTAAAACAAGTGACAAAGAGGATCCAGGCAGCTAAAAGATAGTCACTTTTTCCTCGGTTCTTGGAAAAATTAAGGAGCAAGTCTTTATGCAGGCCATTTCACTGCAAGTGAAAGGGAAGACAGCAACTGTGAACAGCCAGCATGGATTAACAAAGGTTGAACTCATCAATAACCTGGACAGGGGAATGTAACAAGTCCTCAGTGAGTCTCTTGGTGACACCAAACTGGGATGAGTGGATGATACATTGGATGTCACCTAAGGACCCAGGAGAACTGGAGAAATGGGTCAGAAGGAGCTTCATGAAATGCTACAAAGATGAATGCAAAGTTCTACACCTGGGTAGGATCTACCCGCCGTGTCCAGCACAGACTGGAGTCAGCCACCTGGGGTATTGCTTTGTGCATATGGATCTTGCTGATCCCAACTGTGGGAATGAGAGCTGAGCACATACTGAGCTGTATTAGCAGAAGTGTAGGGAGTGTTCTGAGGAAAGTGGTTATTTCTCTCTTCTCAGGACCTGTGAAGATATATCTGGAATAGTGTGTCCCAATTCTGGCCCTGATCAAAAGTAAGGAAAAATTTTTACAGTGATGGTGGTTGAGCACTGGCACAAGTTGCCCACAGAAATCGTGACATCTCCATCCCTAGAGGTACTCAAAATGCAACTGCACAAGATTGAGCAACCTGATCTAACTTCAAAGCTAGCCTTGCTTTCTGCTGAAGGACTACAAGACCGCCAGAGATCCAGCCTGAATTTTTCCACAATTCTATGATTTATGATAGCTCTCAGCAAATCCTGGGCCATTATATTGTTGAAAAAATGGTCTATACTTTTACATGGGGAATGTTTCAAGCAGTATCAACACTTCCTATTAAAATTTTGGCAAATGCATATGTCAATATTTTTAAAATGTAATTGAACATTGCTGCTTTCATTATTTTCCCTACCTTCAGGAAGAAAATAGATTATTAGTAAACATGAATTTTCTAAAATTATATCATAAAAATTCTGGCAAAACCCTCTGGAAATATGTTGTAAAAATAAGCAGAAAAAGTATCAATTTCAGATCATAAGGAGTGGAAAGATCTTCAGAATGTCAAAAATAGTGAAATAATTTAACTAGCTCTGTAATTTCTATAATGCAATAAACATACGCATTACCTGCTGGGTAAAAACCATGAAGACATTTTCCATTTGAATTAAGAGAATTCAATCCCATAATTTCCATTCTTTGGTCCTCATTTTTCTTAAATTATCTCCTGAAAGATTTTCTTGGCAAATATGTTCCCTGGAACAATTCACTTTAAATAAATGTTGCACACATTGCAGAAGAAGCAAATTTCACTTTTGTAATTGCCCCACATTCTCACTACAAACTGTAGCGTGTGAACAGTAGTACTTTTTGCAGTCCTGGACACATGAGTTTTCAGTAGCAAATATTTCTGATTATTTTGTCATAAACATCCAGGCAGATGAGGCTAGCCCTTCCTTCTTTGTTTATGCTTAGCTATGCCTGCAACACAATGACAGCAATTCCTTCTTCCAATGTTCCTATTGGTGCTGCTAAGAAAAGTAACTACTTTGTATATCAAAAGCATTGGTTTTATGGGAGCACCTGCAATCTACCAGAGATGCCATCTACCAGAGAAACCAAGAGAGCTCTGAAATATCAGAGGTGGCACAGTCTGCACCCTTTCCACCTGTATTATTTTGTGGGCTTGCACAAAGTGTTGTTAAGACCTCAAGCAACCTAACTAAATTGTCCTGATCCTAAGAAGCCTTGTAAACTGAAACTCATAAACTAAATCAAACTGATTTAGTTTGTGTGATTGCATCATCTCAACATGATATGACTGTACTTGGATTTTCCTCTACAGAGCTCCAGCCCTTGGGCTGAAGTAATGTCCAAAACATGACTGAGTGCTCATGCAGCACATTGTTGGAAAATCTCATCTTGGGAGTAAGTTCTGACCAACATTGGTCTGCGTGCAGAGGTATATCCCCAAGACTGAGTTAATAAAAAAGAGATCCACATCACTTCCACCAAAATCATTGCTTATTGGGCTGGCCAGTATTGTGTCACTGCTCTTTCATTTTCTTTGATTGTCCACATTGAAATCTTACCTCCTCTCTTGTAGTAAAAGATTGTTCTTTATTATTCTATGTACCAAAATACTTCTAGTTATGGATATTAATAACTATGTCAGTAACTATGTAATGTCAACACCAAGTAATTCTTTTAGTAGATAATAGTATAAGGAAAAGAATGGAAATCCTTTCCACAGAACTTATTTAATTCAAATGAAAACACATACGTAGAAGATACAGAATTTATGACAAAACACACACAAACCAAAACTGGGCTTAAATCTTTAGGCAGTAAAAATGGACAATTGCTGTCATGTTTCTTCATTCTGATTATTAGTATTTTTTAACTTCTTTCCTTAAAAATATCATATTTGTAATATTACCCAGCTTTTCTCCCTATCTCAGTGTATGTTTTTTATTCTTCCTTTTTTCCAAGTGTTTGCAGCATATACCAGGCTGCATTAATAAAATTTGGACCTTCCCTGGATTAAGAAAGCCAGTAATTATGATACATTTTAGAAACAATCTTTGCAACACCTAAAGGCATTCCAAATTGCTCAGTTCTGTGAACATTTAGCCAGATTTCATGTTATGTGAAGTGTTTTTTAAAAATTTTATTTAATTTTTTGGGTAAAAAAATTAAAGTCACAAGACTTAGAGAAACGCAGTTCTAAAGTATAAATGCTGTTCTTCATCTTGCTTTAATAAGTATGATGAAGTCAATATGCTTATGTTTCCTTTCTCCAGCTGAGACTCTGACCTTCGGTATAACATTTACCTCATTTTCTTATTCCACTAATTAGTCTAGGCTATAAAAATGGTTTGTCTGGCAACGTTTAGACTTGACAAAACAGTGCAGGTAATTGATCATAATTTTACTGTCTTCTATGTGTTCAAAGATTAGTTTCCTTATCAGATGTTGAGTCTTGGATTAAAGTACTTTAAGAAATGGTAATTACTCAAATGATTCCCTTTTTTGAGGATTGCTAGTGTTCTTCTCTTTTCATTCCAGTCAGTTCTCAGTGCTTTTAGGTTTTTAAAAAGTAACTGCTCATGTTCTGGTAAGTCATTTAGCTTGCTAAAACTAAGTTCATATTTCTTAACCTGCTTGTCTTAATCTTAAAGCAACCATACAATGGAATTCTGAAAAATTAGCAACACTTAATTTTTTTAGAGAAGCACTTTATAAAGGAATTCATTGCCTTGATCTTGAATTGCCACTAACCGTGCCTGCTCTCAATTCATAGTGGATTGTCTCCTAGATTTTTAATCTTGCATTCTTTAAAAGTTAAGGGTGAGGATTATATTTACCTTATAGATATAGAAGGGAACCATTTCTCCTCAAAAAGGAAAAAAAAACGGAGGGAGAGCTTTCATTTTCTTTAACCTCAACGACAAATTCACAGGACACACACAAGTTCACCCAGTTTACACTTATTCCACACCAATACCAATAAAAACCACTTACTGAATATAACATTTTCTGAGTAGTCTTTGCTAGGTTTCCTCACCCTTCCCCCCACTGTATATTTTATTACCTGTTCTATTGTGATTTGAAGTCACAATCAATGGAACAATCTCATGTTCCATTGATTGTGACTCTTCTCAGCTGCAATCTTAATTCTCTTCAACTCATTGCAGAATCACAGAATGGTTGAGGTTGGAAGGGGCCTTCAAAGATCACCTGGTCCTACCCATCTGCTAAAGGAGGGCCACCTGCAGCAGGCTGGCCAGGACCACGTCCAGTCAGCTTCTTGCTACCTCTGAGGAGAGACAATCCACAACCTCCCTGCACAACCTGTGCCAGTGATTGGTCACCCTCACAGTAAACAAACCTGTTTTCACATGTTCGAAGAGAACCTTCTGTGCCATAGCCTCTGGTGCTGCCTCTAGGCACCACTAGAAAGAGCTTGGCTGTGTCCTCTTTACCCTTCAAGTATTTAGACACACTGATAAGGTCTCCTCTCCTCTCCTGTCGTCTCCTGTCCTGTCCTCTCTGTTTTCTTCTTCTTTTTCTTTCCCAGCCTCTTCTCGCAGGAGGAGAGGTGCTTTGGTCTCTTAAACATTTTTGTGGCCCTTTTTTGGAGTGTCTCCAGTATGTTGGTGTCTCTCTTGTTCTAAGGAACCCAGGAATGAACCTAGCACTGCAGGTGAATTTCCCCTTTCACATCAAAGAGGCTATGGATCATTTTTTTGGTTTTTCATCAAATTTTGCAGAAACCAATCATCTGTGCACTCCTACAATGAGTAAGTGTCCTTGTTGTAATGAATCAGAGAAGTTTCTGGTTGCCAGCCTGCCCATTATTCTCAAAGCAGTACTTAGCAACACAACAAACCTCATTAGAGTCCATGGAAAAACTCTGTGCTGATTTCTGCTGGTGGAAGTTTGACCAGGACCCCTCTGGGTTGTACTGTCCCTGGTTAACTTGAACAAAAACTATTTGTTACAGTTTCTTAGATAGATTAGAAAGAATTTTTCAGTTCATGTAGGAGGATATTTAGGCGAGTTTTTAAAGAAATGTTTTCCTCTATTCTCCAAGGAAAAGGTGACTGCTGCTCTCATATGTTTACCAGATTTAAATTACTCATCTCTCCTAAGTCCATTAAGAAATAATACACTTTTTTTTATGATCCTGCCAAACAGCAAGAATGTAAGCTTTCTTGTGCTACTCCGTCAATTACTTCATGGCTATAGTGGAAAGGTTGCTGCACTCAGGGGCCAAAGTGTGATTTACTCAGCACAGTTACTACAGCTGACTGAATCTCTGGCTTATTTAGCAGAAAGACAGGCATCTGCTAACACAGAGGCAACAATTTTTGAAAAACTGTCTGTGAAGAAATGACTCATGTTTTGGGAAGCTCCTAAAAAGTCATATTTAAAGTGAGGGCACTTCAATTTGAAGAATGCAGGCAGTGTAATCTAACAGCAGCAGTGACTTCAGTGGCAGTTTTGGGAAGTATCAGGTTTTCTGATCACTTTGGGAAATGTGGAAAGTGAATCTTTAGTGATTGCATAGATAAAATCTCAATTACCTCAGCTATAATATTGGATAGTTTCTACAAATGCCAGCATTGCTTCATTACGGAGAGGGGACCATCATCCAGATCCTCTATTCTCTCTTAGCTGGAATTTGATCACTTTTTTTCTCTCTCTCTCTCTCTCTCTCATCCAAACTCTTCCTCCAAGAGTTTCCACTGAACAGCTGTCTTGCAGTAAATTAAGTAATCCCTTACATATTGCAGCAAAGCACTACTGGTTGGGCTAAATATGCTGGGCTGTACAGAAACCAGCAGTAAGTCTCTGCCTCTGGGCTTCCTTACCTTAAATGCTTTGGACTATGAAAATGGCTTTTCACTGAAAGAAAGCTCCCCAATAAGATGTTCAGTGGAGGGGCAAATTGTTCTTGTTCAGACCTAGAATGAAGAGCCATAACCCAGGCTGGATGGAGCAGTGAGCGACCTGATCTAATGGAAGGTGTCCCTGCCCATGGCAGTGGGGTTGGAACTAGGTGATCTTTAGTGCCCCTCCCAGCCCAAAACATTTTATGACTCTCTCACCATACAGCAAGATTCACTTAGGTACATATTCTTACCATGCTGGTAGTTTTTCTATAATTGACTAATTGCACAACCTCACTTCAAATAGTATCAGCAAAAATAAATAGTGAGAATAAGATTCATGCACTTATATACTGTAGTTTAAGGGTTCTGCTGTTTGAAAACCTAACTTCTTGGATACAGGCATCAGGTTAATGCAGAGGTTTCCTGAGCTGGCATCAGCCTCATTAACAACACTGCTATAATTGTCTACTGCATATTGGACTACTGACATGTGCTGAAATAACCAATAAATTAAAAAACCAATAAATAACCAGTCAATGAACTACCAGGACATGGCCATATATGCATCAAAACAAAGATTATAGGCTTCAGCTTCCTTCCCCCACAGACATATGCTATTTGTTCAATTGCTACAGCATTCTCCAGGCAGTACCTATCAGAAATTGAAATAAGGGGCTACGTGGCTACAAGCAGGAACCTTGAGCAATATGACAAAACTTGTTTCACAGGCATGACTGACCCATGGAACTGCATACATTCTCAAAACATAATAAACACAAAGATGAAAGAAAAGATTACAAGCTGCAATATTTTTCTTATTAGCTCAGTAAGAAATCCGCTGATGGGAACTGACCGCAAAAGATGCATGAACAATGAGGAATGAAAACCAGCATTTAAGTACTGTATAGGAAAAATGTAAAAATTAAGTAGTCTCAAGACATAGATCATTAACAGTGAAATCAAGGAAAATTTTCACATAGATTTTCTCCAAGATGGCAGCTGCTCTTAGGAGGTGATCCAAAGCCTACTGAATTCAGTGGAAAGATTTAACTTCAATGGACTTGGGATCATTTTCACCTTTGGCTGAGAGAGTTGCACTACTCCAAGTTAAAAGAAAGAGGACTTGGCAAACGATAACTGAGACTACAGCACATTTAGGGTCAAAATACCTTAGTTGCTAGACCAAATCATCCCTGATGTGATTCCACCGCACCCAGAGGATTTGCTGACTCAGTTTTGTAGAGACTGATGACACCATTTGTGATTTTCAATGAGTTCAGTTTGTCAGTCAGGGTAAAATTTGATCCAGTGGATGCGACCAAACTGTAAAGTCTAGTTAATTTAAATACAATAGCCCTATTGGTTTACATGAATGCAGAAGTTTTTCTTAACACATTAAATGGCTATATTTTATGACTATAACCTCACAGCTATGAAATATAGCTCTCCAATGATATAACTATCCTATATAACTTTCCTCCCAACAGCTGCTGGTGGGAATTTCACTGTTTCTGAAATAAATACGATATGCATACATACCATACATGGAGGGAAAGGGAGAGCAATAGGAAATACAACGAGCTGACTCAAGATGTGTTATTTATTTGCACACATTTTTAATGATCTCATATCTCAGAAGCAGTGGAGGGAACCTGAGCCACTTGTGAATTATGAAAGGTCATCAATAACTCACAGCAATATATGACACATCCATTCAGGTCATCCAGACTTACTCCATGCTTGGATCTGTTTATCTAACACCAGTTTTAGTTTAGTCTGTTCTGTGTGTTGATTTCATAGTACATCATGTAGCAATGAGACCTCTTGGCTACACTCCCATGTAAGATGACTAAGTCTGAAGTATAAGAGAACCTGAAACAAATTTTCAGAGTATCAGTTGGTTGAACTGAACCACACATATCTACTTCCAATGACATGTTGTGAGCATTAAGTAAAATAACTTAAATATATCAGATTGGTTGTGTGCACGTGCATCTGTAAAAACACTCTCACATTTCATACAGTTGAAACTCAAGACTTTTCCTCATGCTTGTTTCTCTTCCTGAGAAACTGAAATAGCAAACATGCAACAGAGATTACTTTGATTGTAATAGCACAAGACACTCAAGTACTACAGAGATGAGCATAGTAGAAGAATGAAATGAATTGCAATCCAGTTTTTTACTGTCTTAAAAGAAAGCTAAAAGGCACATTTTATTCCCAGTCACGTATCTGAAATTCAACAATTAGGTATAATCCATATAGAGACAAGGGTATAATTTACTTTGCTATTCTTAAAAACTGTGCAGGCTGTGGTTACATGTTTTAATTATAGCTACTTTGCGACAGCTCTCAGACAATAAACCATATTTGAAAATGCAGTTATGGAAAAACTCCGTGATTTTAAATGGGGTTTGTCCAAGGAATCTTAATCAACTGATTAGAAAATATTAAACTCCTTTGCCAGTTCCTCTCGGTAATACTCACTATATCAAACTGACCAGGCAGTGCCCATCATTGACTACTGAAAGTTCATGGCAGTACCCTGGGGCAAAGCTTGTTTCTTCCAGCCCCAAGCACCTCTGTGGTTTTCACTTCATCAGCTAAGGCAAGCTCAGTGTGGGAAATACATGGCACGTGGCACATCATGGGGAGCTGTGATGAGCACACGTTCTAGGCAGTGCTGCATATTTATAAGGTGCCTAATGCTAGCACTGTCATCACTACTTACACATGCAAATTCTCAGTACAGACCAGTGTCCAACAGCTATATGGCAAGACAGGATGCATTTTAGTGACCTACAGATGTGCTTTTTGAGATGGCTGCAAACATTCAGGCCTTTGGACAAGCACCCCACCTGGCTCTATATCAGCCCAAATGCTACATAAACTATTTTGTAGTGTTCTTACATCAACTTGGCATGAAAGAAAATAAGTCTCCAAACCAAATTCCTCTGAGCACTTCTCACATCACATGTGCTGTTTGAGGCAGACACCAAAGTCATTTATCTGCACAGTTGTTCTCCAATTTGAAAAAAAATCCAAGCCAAAGGGTCTTTGATATCAAAGAAAAATTAATTCCATGCACGCAACTTTTGGTCTTTTCAACTACTCTAATCAAACTCTCATGGTAAGTCATTTCACATTTTATACATGAAATAGAACATTCTGTTTATAAATCAGAATGCTACACAAACATTGTTTTTGTCAGGGCAAGATAACAGCTCTCAGGCAAACGACAGCACAAAGAACACTTTCTACAGGGTGCTGGGCACTCCATAACACAAGATAAAGTGAGGGTTACCTCTTTACAGCCAGAAGATGGAAGAAAGCTTGGTCCTATCTTTTGATGTCAAAACCTTCCCTCAACTTAATGGTAAATGTCCCTATATAAAAGTGACAGGACACCCTTCAATTAGTTTTATTTCTTTCTCCCTCATTTACCCATTTAGAAAGTTTCTTGCCTTTTTCCCTCCTATTACTTAAAAATTGGCTTTAAACAACTGAGTTATCAACTTTTGCCAAGCTGGTTTTTGGTTGGTTGATTGGTTGGAACTTTTTTCCAAACAAGACAGCTAACTTTCCCCAAGTTAAAACAAAAGTATTGGTTGCAACATGAAAACCAAGTGAGTGGTGAAGTATAGTGGATGATCCCTACCACAAATACCCAGAGCTGCAACCCACAAAGCTCAAAACTGCACAATTTTATAACTGAAAGAACCACCAGATTTAAAGCCAGAAGGGAATGGTAAGGACAGCTGAGGTTCTGCCACAAAGTGTTTCCATACCTGACATATTTCAGAAAGTAAGTACAGGGTAAAAAAAGGGCCTATCTGCTCTTTCAACAGGTTGCCCATTGGTTCTAATTATTAAAGCCAGCTCAGAAAGTCAGGCTACACTGAATTTACCTCCTGGAACCAAACCATCATCATTTACAGAGCTCTAGAGATGCTCACATATCATCTACCAGCATTGCTCCTGCCCTGGGAATGAATGGAGGCCAGAAGTCTACAGCACTTCCCACAAGGCTACAACTTTCAGATCCAGATGTAAAAACTTCAAGTAAAAGAAATAAAAGCAAAGATAAGAGCCTATTGTTTTACAGTTATCACTTCTTCCAGTTATCGTATGAGCACGCTGGTCAGATCAAATCCTACAAACCTGATTCTGACATCACCACATTAAACATACTGCACTATGTCTGTCAATTTAAATCAAATCACTGCTGATTTTTCCTACTATTAGATCAGAATTTAGGCAAATGAACTGTTCAATATGCCTGCAGAAGTCAGGTGCTCTTAGTACAGTATTGATGGGTCCTATGCACATACTTAGACACAACAAAACAGAATACACCAGAGCCTGACTAACACAAATCTGGCACAAGACCAGGATCTAAGCATTGTTTTTCTCATTCATACATCACCACCACATTTTTCAAGTGCCGCTATCATTAACTTAAGATACAGGGCAATCCATCATTTAAAACCGTTAAGTAAATATTTTTGGGTCAAAAATATGGCCTTTCATATAACTTGGTCTGAAAAGAAGAGCACTTTCCTGATGTGGCAAAGTGAATTCAGAAGAAGAATGCAACACACTATCAACGAGTAAATCTAACTGCTTCATCACTAATTAATTATGATTTCCTCTGGATTTATGCTTCATGGTTGGCTGCACCTTCAAACAAATCACAACAATTAACTCTTCCTTGTATTACCTACAGCCCCACGACAATTCCCCCATTTCTCCTCATAGCAGGGCTCCTCAGTCCCCTACCACAACATCCTTATACCCTTTCTTTTCTTTCTTCTCCTAGGTAGATCTTTCATGAACTTTGTCTAGCTTGCTGGTGGGCCAAGAGACATCATGACCTTTGTAGGGACCAGGGCTACATGAACACAATTTGACTGGCCAGGACACCTCATCTTGTTTGCTCAACCAGTCAGTCAGAAGTCAAACACTTTTCCACAACAGAGTCCACAAGAGTGATTCAGGTGCCCGGTGATGAATTCTGCTACACTTTTCTTTTGGAAGGAGAAGACAGGGCATGGTGAAAGTCAGGTAACTGTGGATCCTTGTACTCTTTCACCATACATCTCACAGACCTTTTGAAGAAATTTGTATATTGGAGACTTAACAGTCTGTTAAATCTTGATGAAATTGGCTTGTGATTTGAAACCATAACAGTGAGGAAAAGAACTGACATACCCACCCACACTGTGACTATGTTCATAATCTCCTTACTCTAAGATACCATGATACAACTGATACCATGCAAGCACATAAAAAGAAGCCACTTTAGTAGAAGGTAGAGATTTGCTCACACAACTTAAAATACTTCCTGTTGTGCAATTTTCACGTAACTGCTCAAAACAGTAAAGTAGTGGACAGTTCAAGCTGATAGAGAAAATCTGAGAGTTGCAGAGGTAGGTTAGTATTACTCCCCTTCTCTGACTAAATCACCTTGGCCAATGAAAGGAGACTTTCTTTAGCTGCTCTTCACTTGTCGAATCTAAAAATAAAAATTATTAGAGCTAAGAATTTCCTAGGGTCTTTTTGAAGCTTCTTGCAGTGTTTAGAGGAAGAAAAACATGAATTCAACTCATAGATGCATAATCTTCTTTTAACAATGAAGTTTAGATGCTTTAGCAAGCCTTGCTGTCAATAATTACCCATCAGCTCCAGAACAGCTCTTCTGTGCTCAGGCTTTTGCTTCCATCCTGAACAATTGTTTGTTCTACATTCAAGCCATAGGCACTGCGACTATTCCCAGCTACTTTGAATTCTAGTCAATATTTGTGATGTCCAATGTTTTCCTCCATTCAATTTATTTAGGCATTTGTAACAGATGGGTGAATGACAACAGCTGATAAAGATAACAGCAGAAAGGCACACCAGCTGAATAAGTTAATTCACAATCCCACTTAAAAATCAGTCTGTTCTGGTTATCACCTTTCTCTACTGCAGTTTCAGCATGATTTTTAGCAACCGTGCTTCTCACAGATTCCTGGACTCAGCAAATAATGCTTAAAAGTTAAACCACTCAAAATGGAAGTAAAAATGTTCTAAAATTGTCTACTGCCTCCCTCCTTTAGACAGCTGCTGCTAAAATGAGGATGGTGTGGAAGCAGAGAGGGAAATGGAACAGGCAATTAATTTTCACATGCAACTCAGTAAGATTCTATAGAAACATTGTGTATAACTAGAAAATAAGCATTCCAAAGGTGTACAGCATTTCTTTCCTGTTCATGGTACTTCATAATCATGAAGGTTTGGAAATACCCACATATTCTTTTCATCCCAGCAGGAGCTAAGGCTGTTAGTCAACATGCCAGGATGCTTTATTACCACTGGGAGCTCGGGTCAGTCCATCTGTACAGTTACTTGAAGATGGAGAGTTGTCCTCTAGTAATTAATACATTTCCACCTCTGTCTAATTAAAGAAATCTAGTGCATTCATTCTTGTTAAAAAAGAAATGTGGAGCTTTGCAGTTTCTCCAGTTTGGAGCTGAAAAAGAACTTCAAACATCAGAATAATTTTCTAAAAGTAATGAGCTTCCTCGTTCTAGTTGGAGCTACAGCCCTGGTAATAAAGCATCTTTGCTAAAAACTGCTGTCTGCAGACTGATTCATTCTGGTGGCATGAGAGAGAGATTCAGACTGTGAGTGCTCTGCAGGGAATCTGTGACAGTCTTTCATCAACTGCATATTCTTGACTTAGAAAAACAAAGGCAAAGGCATATTGTGAAGATCATGGAGCCTCATTGCTGGGCTGCAGTGTGTTTTAGCTGAAGATTTCAGACTCGGATACAACAGCATACTGGAGAGAAGGGTGCCACATGAACTTAAAATCAAGTGTGAGATATCTGTCTCCATTGCTGTCTGTACAAATCAACAAAATCTCAACTACTGTCCCTCAAGGCATCTTGTGGACTTTATTTTTCTCTTAACAGACCCACTCCACTCCTTTGAAGTGGCAAGTGGAGACAGGGGCTTGCCCCTCTGGGGTAATATGCATAAATGGATGTGCTCACATACAACTGCCTCCGTTCCTGGCATATCAGCAGGATACTTGCACCAGATTCTCATCCAGATCATACCAGTGTAAATCTTGAATAATTTAGACAGAAATCATTACAGCTGAGGAGAAAAAGTGCCCAATAGGCTCCAACAGGAGACTGGCCTAAGCAAAGTCTGCAAAAGTACTGTAAAGATACCTCACAGAAATGTCTTCAGAAGGCAATGCCAGGGCATTAAGCTCCTAATTTACATGACCTTGCTTGGCTTTCCAAATTAGTCAGAATTAGGGAAGAGACCGAATCTTGGGCCACAGCCCACCTTCCCTCTGCTTTGCACCTTCTGACATTGCTGGGCCTCCTGGGAGGAGCAGCTGTTCTGCCCCTTCGAGTGTGGGAACCACAGGCATTTCTGGCACTTGCATGCAGAACTTCCAATATACTCTCCCTTCTACTCACAGCCACAATTAAGCATAAAAGACAGTGTTTTCCATCAACACTTATCAAAGTGCCAGTACTCTGAGATGAAAAACTGAGGGAAGAAGGGGAATTCAGCTAAGAAAATCAAACCACTGCCGTCAACCCATTGAATACTCTTCTAAAAGATTTTTTTCTTCCATATTCCCCACCAGAGTGCCAAACAAACAGTAATTAAAACATATATTATGCTCAAAGGCACAGATTATTCTTCCCACTGGATTTCTTGAGTGGTTCTCCTGTCTTCTTGCATCAGTGTTTCAAACTGTGAGCTTTCTGAGACATGACTTTCATTATCTCTGGGTCATTAGCAGCTCACAACTCAATGTCAGATAATACTGATAAAAAGAGACAAAGGGCAGACCCTTTTCAAATCGTGGAGCCAAACATATTGCACTGCATTGTGTAAAGTCAAAACTGCATGCATTAGTTACCAGGCAGTGACAATGCTGGACACTTCTCTGGCTCAGAAAAGTGGATGGCATGGCACATTGCCTTCAGCAGTGGGATTCACACAGCTGCTCAAAGGCACACAACTGACAGCCATGTTGAGTCAAAGATGGGTCTTCAGGGATCTTGGTCACCAGAACAGAACCCATGACTCAGATTAGTTTAGCTAGGGAACAGTTGTAGTCTCAGAAAAATAATCTAAAAATACTCCTGAAAACCCCAAAACTTGCATTCCACTGTGATCAATAGGAACTGACAGCAATGTGTTTGGACTTCCATATAACTTTGGGATTTCTGCACCAAATGTAGAAGGTGCCTCCAGCTATTCAGCACTTGCAGGGCTCCATGGGATCTGCCAAAGTCACCTTGGAAAGCAGGCCTAGGAACACTCTTTTAGTAATCTCAGAATTTTAGAGAGAAAGTAATTTTTTAAGAGTATCCTAGTGACTTTGCATTCACTTGGAAAGCAGAAGACCAGCCCTGGGGTGCACAGCACCAGATGAACAGCCTGATCCTGAGCAGCCTGAATCACCTCCCATCTTGGTTTTCATAAAAGCCACATGAATCCCACATTATATGCAACACCACAACACCAGTTCTGTAGGAAAGGTTGGAAGAACCCTCCCACAGGACCTTATTTTCATGGGTATGACTCAAGGTTCCCACAGTGAATGTGGGTTTGAATGCCCTCAGGCTGACGAAGGTGGTGTACCCAGTTTACTTTTCTCATTAGTCGTAGCACTGAACTCAAAATCTAATATGTAAAGACACTGAAGTTTTCCTGTTGGGGCTTTTTGAGCTGAGGAAAGGACTGCTGATGGTGAGCATGTTCCTGTCTCATATTCTCTGTGCAGGGAGCATGAATCTGCAACCACATCCTTCAGGTAATCATGAAAAATACTCCTCTGATAGTTGAGGACCAGGATGCAGCCCAGATTGTTGGTTCTGTCAGCATCCCGAGGCTCTCAGGGACCAAACTGGAGACGGCTCGACAAGGAACCTGCTGAGAGAGTTTGGGGAATCACAGATTTAATTCACCTAGAACTTGCCAAAGTGGCAGTAATCTAATTTTAGATCTGGCATCATCTGCTTTTTTGCACTCACCTGAAATATCCTCTTCCTGGGCACCACCACTCAATAAACTTTGCCAGTTGCCTGAGGCAGGGCTCCAGCTCTCAGCCTTCACCGTGTCTCTCTTGTAGCTTTCTGGAAGCAACTGAACAAATGACACCAGGGTGTGCATACTCTCTAGGACAGTTCCTAAGAAGATGAATTATTAGGCTGAACTGAGAGCAGTATATGGGGTTTTTTGCCAGAAGGTCTTCAAATAAAATAACTTTTTCCACATGACTGTCGGAACCTTGTTTGGTCAGCAGAACAAAAAAAAGTTTAATATTGCTAATTAGGAATTCTTTATTTAATTATCATATCAATATTTTTTCTTTGCAACTTTTTTTTTTGCTTGCAAATACTAATTCTGCTTTAAAGCCTTCTCAGTTAAATAAACTAAAAAGCAACTTCAGTTGTGATCCTATACAGAGACAGCTGAGCCATGTTTAATTAGCCTGGATTTTGTTGCTAAATATATTTTTAAAATGAAATCCACATCTTTGCAAGGATGCTGGGGGATGCTCTATTAATCTGGTGTAACATGTCACTGTGTTAAAAATCCCCTCTCTCACTACATACACACCTAAACATATTAAGCAGGAAAATGGTTTTAAAACTTGGAGAAAGTCATGATCAAGTTTAGAAACAGGGAAACGAGTCTCCCACTTTCAACATGTAAAATTACACAGACATCTCAATTTAAGTATAAACTCTATGCTTGAGGCACAAAGATAGGTGGCAATTCTACCAGTACTTGGTGAAATATTAACAACACAAATTTGGCTCCCTGAGTTCAGAAGAGCAAGGAAAGTGGATTGGTTATTTGATGGACTTACATGACAAGGTTGAGATGTTGATCTGCCCCAAAGCTCAATAGGCTGAGGGTACTACAAAGCACAAAGTGCTAAAGGGGAAGGAGGCTGAATATGGAAACTCTGAGATTCCAGAGAGAGTTTCATAGGATCAGATGCTTTGCATGTATAGGCTGGCATAAACATGGCTTTGGATGTCAGGCCTATATAATCAAGATGGCAGGAAAGTGATTTGAAACAACAGTGCTTCTATTGAGAAATGGCACCTCAGACTCTTTGGAAACAGAAAATTTAAAAAAACCCAGTTTGGAACCATGTGCCTCCTTTTTCATGATAAGGGTCTGCTGCCACCTCCAGCTCAGTTTTCACCATTGCTTTGTCTCCTGCTTTCAATCTGGTGAAGTAAACACCCTGATCATGATCCCAAATGGCCCCACCTGCACTGTGGCACTGAATGACCTGAAGGTCTGAAGCTGAGGCATCCAGGAGCCCCCATCAACCTGCCAGTCTGCAGAAATCCCAGCATTGCTCTCTGGGAGGGGCTTAACCTCCAGCCAGGGTTGACAGTGCCATCTCTACCTGCAGTGCAGCAGCTCCCAGGTTCCTCATCTGTTCCTGAAGTTACCATGTCAGGCTGGAGAGGCTTTAAGGCTATATGATCCTTTCCAGAAGAGTCACGATACCACCAGGGCAGGAGCTGTGTCCTGACAGCCCAAGCACAGCCCTTATGTCCATAATGAAAATCACCGGTGAAGACATCGTGTAACCACACCTTTCCCCAACAAACCTTCCCCGTGGCCACAAGGAGATTACAAAGGGTGAGCAAACTATTACATATTTCAGTACTATTTACAAACAGGTGTGTCTCAGATATTATATAACTGTACATGAAGAGTTTTGATTGTTTCTGCATTGCAGAAGTAACAGTATCAGGAATGAAAACAGCTCTGCTCTGAAGATTGTTGCAGCTGAATGGTCAGACCATGTTTTGTGATTATGACTAACAGGGAGGAGCAGTTCTTTCTTCTTTTCATTTGTACCATCCGCAGTGGTGCCTCTGTGAAAATACAAGACAGTTATGAATGACACAGGCTGTAAAGCAGGACTGCCATGGGATGGTTTAAAAGCAGAAATGGAGATGGACAGTTAATCCTTGTAACAAAGTTCTAAGTCTGACAAAACAGAGCCTGGGATTATAGCACGGAAAGAGAAGGTAGATTCAGGAAGGTCACTGTTTCATTTTACTAATTTGAGGTCAGGGCAAGGTGAAAAAGAAATGGAAAATGTTCTTTAAATGGTTTTATTAATCATGACAGAATCTAGTGCTGAGGGCAGGAAGAGAAGAGCTTTATGCTTTTTACTAGCATTTTAAAACAGTTCCACCTTCAGATGAGCACAGTAAGGGAGTATTTCTTCAAGCAAGGGATGGTGATGAAGAACTTAAAGCAGGTTTCTGGAGCATTCATAGCTTCTTCCTTCATGGTTTTCTACATCCATAACAGAAATAGTAAGGAGCACTGAAGTCTATACTGATAAATACAGTAGTAAATTAAACGTGCTGAGTTCTAGTCCCTGTCCCTGAGGGTAGCAAGCTGCAAACAGCCCACATCTGTATGACTAACTTCACTTACTCTCCAAAAACGGGTAGTCATTACCAAGTTGTTCATTTGGAGTTTCTTCTCTCCTGCACTAATTCTGGACCTACCAGCCAGACACAGAAAGCTGACCAAGGCCAAACCCATGCTAAGGACTCTGTTAACAGTTCAGGGCTATGGGCAATCACTTTCCCATAGCCTAAGGGGCTGGAAATATGGAGCCACATTCAGCAGCCCTAAGTAGGCAGGATACCACTGGACCTCACTTCCAAGACAAATTATCTCACACACAAATTTCATTTAGCTTAATCACCTTCCCCTTTGCCTATGGTTGAGGTGGAGCAGCTGGAAGGCTTTCATCCTGATCATTTTATGCCAGTGGAAATTTCCAGTATAAAGGTCCTACCTTAGCTCCCTGATTAGTGATGTAAATGTCTCTTCTGGACCTGAACTTATAGTGAAGACTAGTCGGTCTTTTGGGAGCAGAGAACTGACTGTGCTTCTGGAGGAAATAGGGAAGGGACCCAGCCAGTGGGTCTGCAAGTGTGAGAATCACAAAATTTGAAAAAAAAGTTCTCCCATTAACAGGAGACAAAAAGGTGACAGCTGTCACCACACCCTTGTCATTGCATTCTTAGCATTATAGTCCCAGTTTTGGGAAAAGGACCCTCTCCCAGCCCCAGTCCATGGAGTGGGGACCCAGAAAAGCCTGTTCATTCAAAATTCAACTGTTAAGCATTTGATCTTCCATATTTCATCAAGCAGAGCACCTACAAAAGCAGACAGGAGCTTTGCCTGAGAGGACTCTACAGGATTTTGGTCTTTCATTTTAATGGTTAAGCAGCTCTGACTCTCGACCTCCACCAGGGCTGAGGAGATCTGTGCAGATGGGAGAATGCTCCTTCTTTTCTTGTGGTAAAATTAAAAAGAAAAAGAAGCTCATACATCATAAACCGTGACAATTCCCAGGGTAGTTCTTTTGGGGCTCCTTCTACCAAAGAGTTGTAGCACTGCCAGGCCAAAGGAGAAATGATCTTAATCACCCAGACCCTAGGAAAACACTATATCTTTTTTGTGAATCAAGTTTAAACAGAAGTTATGCAGGAAAGACCAAGTCAAAAAACACTTTTTCCAGATGTCAGAAAGATTGAAACACACATAAGGGAAAAAAGCAGTGTTACGAACTTTTAGCTTGATATATCTTGTAGGTGAAAGAACTAATGCTGTAAAGAAAATGTTTGTCTAGTGCCGCTGAGTCTGCTCTAGACTATAACACTGGTCAAACAGCACTTTCACCAAGCATTTCTTAGCCACTCTGCTGTTTGAAGAGCGGAAAGTACAGGGAGGAGGAGAAAAAGAAAAATCTAAATGTGAACACTAAGTTCTATTTACTGAGATAAAGATTGAAGAAATAGATATGGATGTAGAAAATGCTCTTGAAATATGTTCCTTGTTATAAATAAACCATGTTGCCAGCACTTAAAAAAAAAATAAATAAAAAAAATCCCTGTTGAGAGTCACAGGGGAGAAATACCATCGCCGGAATATCTGCTGATGCAGCTGAACTATGCTTAAGACATCTGCTGAGATGAAACTACTTTGTGGCTGGAGGTATTAGGAAAAAGAGAGTTACTTCAACAAAAAAATAGCCAGTGTGTGAAAACAAAACCACACCACACTCGAAAAGATCACACACTTCTACAACTGTGGCACCACCATACCGTAGTTATTCCATCAATCTGTCTGCCTTGGAATTGAAGCAGAAGATTGTAAAACAGGCTGATAAATGAAGAATCCTCCCCCACAGCACCACTTTCTGTTGAAACCTCAGATCCTGAGCAGACTTGCAAAATATTAAGAGAAAGCGAGGACCAAAAATAAGTAGGATTTGCAGCCAATTTATTCAAAATGAACGCCTTGTTCACTTTGCTGCCAAAGCTCTGAGGTCTGCCCGACATCCCCTGCTGCTGTCACGGCTGCCCAAACTGAGGGCAGCAGCGCCGTGCCCAGCTCACACCCAGGGTGGAGCCGCTGCAGGCGGGCAGAGGAGCAGGGAGCGGGCAGGTAGCAGTCTGACGACAGACAGACAGACAGCACTATTCATGTGACATGCATCGCTTGACCACGGGTGAGTTTTAAAACAATTTCCTTAACTTGGAGTAGCTCTCACTTCGGCTTGCAAGAAGTTTGATGCTAACTTTGCTGCAGTTCAGTCTTTAGTGTCTGCAGCTGCATCAGATCTACTGCTCGACCACAAAACACAAAAGCACCTCATTCTAATTAAGCTGCTTTAAAAGTCAGCTTCAACAAAAGACAATTTGTTTCTGTTCACAAACCATACCTTGCCTTTTGAAGGCTGCAGCCTCCCATTTAGTTTTTTATAATGAGTTCAATTCTCTGCACTTCTAGAAGTAAAGTAGAAATTCTTGTTTCCACTTTTAGTATGAACTCCTTACTCCTACTTCTTGAAATGCTGTGTTATGATTACTAACCATCAGTCAGGTCTTCAGGCAATAAGGGACAGACTGGCAGACCTAATGCACATGTACATTAGACATATAGTTTAGGAATACTGAAGAACAGGTACCCCCTCCCAGTCCAAACTCTCACTTGAAATAGCAAAGCATTACTGCTTCTCCCCATTCTCCCCCTTCTCCCCCCATTCCCTTCTCTCCAATTTCTTCTCCTCCCATCTAAAATTATTACAACTGTTATACACATTTGTAGTCTCAGGTGTCACTTAAGAAGCATCTTCATCCCACTTTGCTCTTTTCCCCTGATGTTCCTCCACCTGCATTTTAAAAAATATTTGCCAGCTACCATACAGGGTTCCCATATTCCCCTTTCTTGCCAGCCTAATCATATAATTTTCCTCAGTTCTTGTGTTGTCATGGGTTTAAAACATTAATAAACTTAGGGATTATCATTTATCCTTCTGGAAAAACTGGGGGGCTTGGGGAGGGGTGGGGGACACAATCAAAAGCGCAGTTTCTCAAACAGTCATTGCTGATACTTTTTACCTGTACATAAGGGTCAGGCCCAGACGTGAGATGCATTGCACAGCCAAGAAAGGGTCAGGGCTTCCCAGAAGGAGGATTCCACAGATAATTTGCTATCCAGTGGCAGCTTTTCTATTGATGAAACAACACATGAAGCTTTAACTCCCTGCTAGATCATTATAGTGAATCAACAATTCAGAAAATTCTCAAAGTCCCCTGTTCACATGGAAAAGCAATGGTAGCCTCTCTGATTTACCCCTGGTCCCTTAAGTAATAACTCAGTAACTGAGGTAACTTTATTAATACCTACTTGACAGACAAAAAATGTAAAGACAGTCTTGTCACAACAAGTCTCATTGTGGCTTTTGCCTTTCCTCCCTGCTGTTGCTTTCGGCTCCTGTTTACTGGGAAACCTGACTCATTTGCTACTTTTGTAATACACAGTCATGCAAAGTTAGGGGATTCCCTGATGGAAGAGCTATTTACAATTTAGTTGTAACCAGAGTTCATGCAGGATTGTGTGTGTATATATACATATATATATTTGTGTGTGTGTGTTTGTACATATTCTCTCCTGAATCTATGTCTTGTATGGTAGCTTTTGCAAAACAAAATAGTAAGGACAAAAATAAGCTTCTTACAGGTACATAAATGTACTTCCATAAGCAAAATATGCTGAGAAACTATAGACTGTTTTTATCTTCCCCTAATGTATATGAACTTTAAAAACCTATAGGACATTAGAAAAATTTTACAAAAGCAGAGTTCTCTGGGGTCAAAACACAAATATTAGCCATCCTAAAATTATTGGAGGAAGAAATGAGATGTTCAGTATTAGGTACACTTTTTTGATCACAAATAGAGAGTAGGTGACAACATGATGCAGATGGTCTGTATGATGTTTTGATAAACACTTAATAAAATTTTTTCAAACTCCCATTGTGTTAAGTGATACACAGATGTTCCTGTGGCCATTTCAATGGGGCCAGTTCAGTGGGACTCATTTTTAAGCATATCTGTATTGGTTGCTCACATGTGTTCTAGTTCCATGTGTAGTCCTTTCGAGCATCAAATGCCAAGCCCAAATGCAGAAGGTTTTGAAAATCATTCAAGGAGGTTTTACTTACAGCCTTTGCGGGAGTGCATTCACATCAAGAATAACTTATGACCCAAGAAGTCTGTTCCAAAATAAATTTCTGCAGAGGAAGCAAGTGATGTCCAACACTGAACATTATTAAAAGGAGTTCTCCTCTTTCCTGAGAATCACTTTGGAGCAGTCATGCAAGGAATATGTACCATGTTCATTGTGAGTAGAGCACAGGCTCATCCCTCACATTAGAGAACAGCCTACCCCAATGGTGTGCTCTTCACTCACCCAAAAGCCCAGAGAGAAGAGAAGGGTTTTTATACAACTTATTGCTGCAAACTGGAAAAATAAAACCAGCTTAAAACAAACAAACAATGCAGAGACAGAGATGTGATGTATTTCCGTTAATACATACATGCTGGTCTTTTCCACCCTAATAAATCTTCATACTACCATAACTATTTCATTGATTTTACTTCAGTAGAGATGGGCATATCTGCAAATATTTCCCTCCCCATTTTTGTGGTTTTCACCCTCTCAACCCATTTTCTGCTATGGAATTAATTTATAAACAATGTGTGTTGTCCCCCAGATGACTGTATGCAAAGGATACCCTGTGCAATGAGGCATTTCATACCATTAGGGCCACCCAGTCTGCCTCTAGAGACACATCCTTTTGAAAACTGTGTTTACGTTTCCATTTTTATGTAGTATTTGAAGTTCAGAATTTTCTCTTAAATACTTGGCATAGCCTTTTCATTACTCTACAGTATACTTCTCCCACAAAATAACAGGCAAATAAGAGAAGAGGATCTCAACATATTTTTTATGGCACTTATGTGACAGAACATCAGGTATTACCTTTGATTTTAAAATCCTTCTAGCATGTTAGAATTTGTAGAATTATTTCAATCAAAAAGCATTTGGTCCACAGATCTCGATGTGTATAATAGTAACTAGTTCCTGAGAATTAAATTATACCATTTTTTGACAGAGGAAAAGTTTTTCAGAGACACTGTAGGTGGGCTCTAGTACCAGGTACCCAGAACAGGAGGTTAAATCACAAAAAAAAAAAAAAAACCACCTTATACCATGACAATCTTCTGCTATTTTAGCCATGTTAGCACATATGATTCTTCACAGAAGCATTGTTTCAGACTAGGATAGATATAGGTGATAGACACAGCTCCACACTGTTTCTACTACCTCTGTTATTAAATTTAAGGCAAAGCATTAGGGTTCACAAAACCAGCATGCAATATTTGGGTGCAAGTAACCCTATACCCTATAGACATAAGTATCCTGAACAGTCCAAAAAGAAGTGGCAATGCAAGTGCTGGCTGTGCTGCCTGCAGCCAGCTTTGCTGCAACAGAGCTACTCCAAACAAAAGTCCACACGTGGTCCTTGTATGGTTCTTCTTCCTTCTTAGTAGTTTTTTACTGCTGGTCCTTCCCCCTCCTCCTCTCCGCCAGGGCTGGTGTGTGGTGCCCAGGTTTTGGAAGTGTGTGGAGGCCATGCACAGGCAGGGGCAGCTGCTGGCATCAGGGCCCTGGCCCACCACGGGGCAGGTACCAGGGCAGAGATGCTGGCAGAAGCTCCTGCCCATGGCAAGCTGGGGTGCACCTGGCCCCCAGCACTACAAACAAAGCAGAAGATCAAGGATCTTTGTCTGTGGCTGAGTGCTATTTGAGCCCATGAGCTTCACATTTTCTAGCTTTTCCCCATGACCACAACAGCTAAAACCTAATTTAGTTTTTAATTTGTTAACCGAAGCTGGACACCTGTCTTCTAAAACTTGGATTTGAATTCCCCTTGTGCCCATCTAGTCTCTTCCTTTTCCTCTCCTCTTCCTCCTCTCCCACAACACTCAAATGCTCAAATTTAGGAAGATTTATGCTTGAGCTGCTGGAGCTGGCAGCATTATATTAGTAGCAGAAGGTGGTATTCAAGTAAGGGCCAAAGCAACGCAGAATTGCAGAGATGGATACAAGAGCAAACAGAAAAGAAACATCTACCATACGGTACTTTCCATCAGAGCTGGCTGCACATTTTACACCAAAGCAAATTTTCAGTGAAAATTGTTATTCTTTGTTTTGGCCAAAGACAGATTCTGCATGTGAGGTGTCCACTTTTGCATTTGTCCTTAAAATAAATGTGAACTACCAAACAAAAGACATTACAGAAAGCACATATTCAGTTTTCAGCCAAATTGTGTTTGACAGAAATATGTCCACTCCCAGGGGAGAAAAAAACCTTTTTTCACCCAGTCCTATTTTATAAGCCTACAGTATACAATACCTATTGTTTTCTGTGTTGTTGAACCTCTTACCATGGTTCAGTATTGCAGCTGGCTGTCATGCTTCTGTTTGTACACTGGATATCTGTGGGGTAGATTACTTCATTATTTATGTGCATCAATTCCCCATTTGGAAAGGGAACATAACACACTTTGTCTGTTCAGCTGATAAGCATAGCAACTACTGTCTCTTACTGTGCTTGGGTACAGTGCCACTTAAAATGGGCCTTCAGTTTTAATGAGCACTAATGTTGTGCTAATGTCATGCAAACAATACAGAATGATAGTCTTATTAAATTAATATCTACTGATCAGCTCCAAAGCAGACAAAGAAACACATGCTCAGGTTATTTTTTTCCCCAGAAACAGGCTTCATGATACAAATCTCCCTGGTTCTCTGACAGTGGATGATGTCTATAAATCTTTGCATGTCCATGCTGTTTGCTGAGCAAACAATGAGGAAAGGGGTATCCTCTAAGATTATTTGTGCACTAGTGATAGAAATCACATTGATATGAGGCTAACTCAGTACTCATTCATTCCTGTTCCTCCAACAGCTTCCCAGATTATTCTCAGTCTCTTTTTTTTTTTTTTCTCCTTTATCAAAAGGATTTTACTTTTGCACTGTCAGTAGAAATGTCCATTACACAGTGGTGCCATTTTGTGGCAGCTGCTTTAAACGTGTTTGCCATCAGCCGGTCTGAGCTGAAGTTTGGCATGGAAATGAGCTGCATTTGCAGGACTGTCATTGCTGCATGCTCTTCCCAGAACAAACCAATTTGTCCATGCCCAGGCAAAAGGGTCTGGCAGGAGAGGTCCAGCGAGGCCTCGGCAGTGCTTTCATGTCCCATCCCCACCACAGGGAATGCAAATGTTACTTGTGTGTGCAGGAGAGCTGGAGTTTGCTGCCTGGGTGGCCCTTCATATGGTGACAGGGTCCTGAATTCTCAATGCTGCCACTGTACAGCACCAACAGTGTCTCCAGCCACTTGTGTCCTGCTGGGCAAATCCATCACAGCATTTCTGGCAGAGAGGTGTCATCCAGCACAGTATCGCCATTAGAAAAGGGGGAAAGCTCCAGGAATAAACAGGAACAAACTGAGGATGATACAGTCTGTTGGCTTTATTCTAGTCCCCATATCAGGTCCTGATATGGCTCTTCTGCTGGCTCCCCCCTGAACCTGAGCCCTCACACAACAAGTAGTGCAGACCAAGTTCCAGAGGTAAGCAGAAACAGTATGATTTAGGACTCAGCTCTTAACAGAAACTGGAACAGTCTGGTGCAGGCGAGTGCTTGGATAGCAGGGGATGTTACAGGCATACAGAACTCACTGCCTTCCCTGTGTATCTCAAGTCTACATATCTGTAGCACTTGGCTTTGGTTGCATCTCTGAACTTTGCCTAAAGCACGTAACACTCATGAATCTGCAAAATTGAACTGAAATTCTCCAGAGAAGAGGATTACCCAGGAGAATTTTAGTATTTCCTGCTTCCAGTTGGGCTGGAACCAACACAAAAACAGCTATAACAGTATTTGGCTCTGACATGCCTGGTCCCAGCCAAAAGGCAGGAAATTTAGAGGTATGCAAAGATGAAAAAAAAAAAAAATTAAGGAGATTGGGGTGAGGAACAGAGCTGAGCTTTTGAGAAACTGAAGGGCAAAAAAGATTAAGTTCCGTCAGTTCTTATTTGTTTCTGAACGACTTTGCTAACCTGCAAGGCTAGGTCCTCCCCTTTGAATAACACCTGGACTTTTGTACAAAAGAACAATCCCTAAAGGCTTTGGGCCCTTGGCACTGTTTTATACCTCCCCAGAACAGAATAAAACTGCTAAGTCAGACTGGGATCTAGCCGAGATTTTGTATTAATTAAATTATTTATTTAGCTGATAATTACAGGCTTCTTGGGCCTTAGTCTCTTTACACAAGCACTCTTTAGAGACCTCTACTGAAATCAGGGGAAAGCATAATCTTCTCACTGCTCTTCAGCAGATCTGGCAATCTGAAGGACTGCAGCAACCCTGCATTATCACAGATCCATGCATAAATTTAGCACTTCAGACAGACACCACCTATCAAGACAAACAGTGGGAAACTGCTCTCTGCGCACGTCTGAAAATGAAGGGTTTCTACGTAGCACTTGCAGATTTTTGCTGCCTGTGCCCTCCCTCATCAGCACAACAAATTGCACTTTGTCAAGGGAGAAGCTGGATTTGTACATCTGTGGCGTGAACACAGTCTCTCTGACTACTGGCTTCATCGTGCTGTTGTATGCCAAACAGAAAACAGATCCTTGTAAAACCAAGCAATGAGTTCAGCAGTAATCACAAGGCATCACGAGAAGTTTTTACCTACTTACAGCATGGTGGCCATGCAGATTGTCTGGAAAGCCCTGTGGTTCTGGAGGTGCACAGTGAGGCGTGTCACCAGCCTCTCTGGGTCTTGAAGCAGTTCACCCAGCTGGCACTGCACCATAGTGTCTGCACTGATCAGCACAGACCCTGCCTGAGGCCAGCTGCTCTATGGCCATCTTGCCACTGGCTTCTTCTTCTCACTCTGATTCCAGTCGAAATTTATGTTCTTAGACCCAATATACATATATTCTGTATTTTTGCCTTTACTCTAGAGCTGAATAACCCAGTGTAGACCAACTGCAAACAGCTCTCATGTGCTCTCATAACCTCTTGTATTAAATACCCTGAACTATTAATGGTGGTGTTTCACACCAGGGGATGAAGGAGCATCTTGATTCAAGCTATCTGTGCTTGTACAGAGTGTAAGTGCAGCACCAAGGCTGCTGGGTAATTTGCTTCTCCAACTGAGAGAGAAGGTGGGCAAGGAGAACAGCTCTGGACAATGTCACTAGTAACCCCAGGCACCAGCTGAACGTTCAGTCTGGATCTCTGGGATCTCTGGGAAGTTCTTATGCCTGGGTCTTCCCTTCCCACAGCCCTCTGACAGATGGGATAGCTGATAGTTCTTGACTCTTTGTATATTTTGGTATGAAGCTCAGAAATTTGGCCATCCCCCTCTCATGAGTCAGCCCACATGAATCTTGATAACTGGAGATGTTCATTGACTCCTGAAGAGAGGGAATAATCTAATTAGGTTCTCACCAGTCATAAATTTGGAATTGTAACAGAAAATTTAAGAAACCAAGTGTTTCCAACTGGGTTTCATATCCCTGGAAGATAACTGCATAAATGTTTGGGTAATGGTCATCTAATTAGATATATTTACCTGAACCCATTCCATTGTGGGAAAAAGAACTTACAAAAATTGGTCTTGAGTGATAGCTTTAGTTTTAAAGCAGTCACTAAATGAAAATCCTTTTAAACCCAACTCAATCCCAGTTTTTGTTCAACAGAAAAGGGGCAAACACTTTGAATACCAAGGGCCAAATTAAAAATGAACCTGCTAATAAAAAGAAGAGAAAAATAAAAGTCTTTGGCTTAACTTTCAAATAAAAGCCTAAATGCCCTTGGTTTAACATTTCTGTAGCTTCTTACAATATGTTTACATGGTTACCCAAATGCTTGAAGAGGAAAACTTTCCCCCACGATCATGACCTTCTCTCTGTTTTCTGTGGTTCTACACCCCAGATTCACTTTTCAGAACAGAATATAACTCCTACTGCAAGTGCTACCAGACCACCCTGTTTGTAGCTTTGCTAATTCTTGTCAAAGAAAGTCGGCTAGGGCTTTGCCTTCAGCTGTCTCCTTTTTACTGACATCTTAACTTAGACATCTTTCACCACCTGGGGCTTAAGAGGCTTCTTGTAATTGAGAAAGGGCAAGTCCAGCACTTTTTTCCATGATCCTGTGCCATGCAGGTCCCACTTGGTTATCAATGGCAGTGTTATGAAAGTTCAGCAAGGCTAAACACTCATTAACTACTTAGAGGATTTTTTGGCTCAGCAAGTACATCCTTCAACAGTTCTGCTTGCTTACTCTACTATCCCATTAGACAGCATAACTTTGGGGCTAGACAAGAGGAATTTTCACAATCCTTTGCCTTTGCAAAGCAGAAAATCCTGAGTATTTAGGGTACAATTCTTGCACAGCTGAGATGACACAACCTATCCATTAACAACAGCTTTTCCCAGTCCAAAATCAGAGTACAACTGTGAGCGTAGAGGATCCTAAGGACTACGGCAAAAGAGATAATAAAAATAATGTCACCCTCCCACACCCTCTAGGAGCAGGAAAGCAGCATGGTGGTTGTTGTCACTTCTTTTTCTTGGGGAATGCCTACCTCTGTCTCCTTCAGAACATTGGGGTATCAGGGATACAGAACTAGATCTATTGATGCCTGGGATTAAGGGGAAATTCAGACAGCATCATACCACGATCCCTTTGGCCCAAATTAATCTTATTTAAACTCCAGTTTAGTCCCTGTGCACCTTTAGACCTAAACACTTTTGAGGTCCAGCAAGAGCTAGGAACACCTTGATTTTGACACGCCAACGGGATTTAGGTTAAATGAGGATTTCTTTGGCCATGAAGTTTAGAAATTAATCCTTATCTGGAGAAGGCAAATTGGCATTGACTATAAATTTGCATCAGTACTCTTCCTTCCCTTTCAGTGAGGAGAGTCCTTCAGCCTGGGCAATAGATTTGCAATTTGCCAACAACAAGGAGAAAGCTTCCACAAACCTCACTAGCACCTAGAGTGCTTCCTTGGCCTAGTGAAAGCTGTAATTATGCTCTTTTCAGTCTCCCAGCCTTTCCTCTATGCAGAATTTCTAGCGTCTGGATCTTCTTCATCCTTCCCATAGCAAATATCCCTATCTTTAATTTCATACCCACTTCAGACTCACCCTTTTTATCTTCTACCTTTCTTCAGTTTGGACCCACATGACTAATACCAGTTCTTTTACTGACTGCTTTTTCCTTCTTATAAAAATGATAGAAAAAATGTAAGAAAATGTCTGTTGTGGTTTCACCCCAGCCAGCAGCCACTCCCCATGCAGCCATGCACTCACTGCCCCACCAGCAGGACTGGGGAGAGAATCAGAAGGGTACAAGTTAAAGAACTCATGGGGTGGGAAAAAGATGGTTCAATAGGGAAAGCGAAAGCCATGCACACAAGCAAAACAAGGAATTAATTGACTGCTTCCCATGGGCAGGCAGGTGTTCAGCCATCTCCAGGAGAGTGGGGCCCCATCACATGTAACAGTGACTTGTGAAGATAAATGTCATCACTCCAAATGGCCCCCCTTCCTTCTTCTTCCCCCTCTTCATATACTGAGTATGATTTCACACAGTCTGGAATATCCCTTTGGTCAGTTTGGATCATCCGTCCCAGCTGTGTCTCCTCACAACCTCTTATGCAGCCCCAACTTCTTCACCAGTGTCTCAGTATGAAAAGCAGAAAAGGCCTTGGCTATATGTAATCCTTGCTCAGGAATAACAAAAACATCTCTATATTATCAGTTCTGTGTTCAGCACAAATCCAAAATACAGCCTCATACCAGCCGCTATGAAGACAATTAATTCTATCCCAGCCAAAACCACCACAGTATCAAAAACTATAAAAAAGAAAAATATGTCATTAACTAAAATGTACCAAATTCATTTTAGCCCAGTTTCTTAGTAAAGACAAAGTTAACATTTGCTTCAGTATTTTCATAGTTTCTGCTTTATAACAGAAGCCACTGATTAATTTTGATAAAATTTGACAGGTGTAGAGATATCTCAAAATATTAAGTTCCAACAACTTTGAAATGTTATATAGTGCAGCTGAAGATATAATTTCAGCCCCTGGGAAATCAGAGCTAAAGAGAGGAGAAAGACCCTAAACAGCCCTTCTGCCTTTGGAAAAGCTGCAATAAGAGCTGACCATCTCTCAGGCCATATGCTATTTCAATAATACCTCCCTAGGTTTCCATTTCCTACCTTTAAGCCACGTGTGTCATTTGTTGGGGTTTTTGGGCTTCTTTTCCCTCATGTTCAGGGAAAGCACTGGTTTCACTTGTTAAATGCTTTTATTTTCCCTTTCATAAGCCAAATATCTGGTCATCCCAACAGTCTTGTGGGGAGTTCGTCATGCATCATGCTGCACAAAATCACAAACTTGGCCCTAATTTTTAGACCATTCATATGCTGATCTATTGTTTCTGCATATCTGCAGGAGTCTGATATCTTGTAATAAATAAAAAGAGATATCCAAATGTCACATACTTCTTGTAGCTGAAATACTCCTGGAACTGATCCATTAGAAGAGTTAACATTGCATTATCCTTTAACATTACAGAGCTGAGACTACTATCAATACATCATGCCCAGTCACGTGTGGGAAAGCAGATGTTTGTCATTTCTTTCCTCACCATCTTGCTGGTACATAAATACTGTTCAAGCATTTGTCTCCCCTTTCTCCCAGGCTAGGATAAGACCTCTGTAAAAAAAACAAGGTTTGTCAGGGTGCCATGTGTCTGCTATTTTCCCCATCAGACCAAAGCAGTAACAATCCAACTGTGCTGGGGTCAGAGACACGGTGTGCAGGAAGAAAGGCAAGGTATGAACTAATGTGTTCTATGTGATTACTGTATCCAGGAGCTGAACTAAGAGACTGAGGTCCTTGACATAAATCCAAGTACCATGTGAACTGTTCCAGTCTGGTTAATCTAGTATCTTGCAACAGTTGTGTATATCAGTATAATGTGTGTCTGTGCTAGAAAACCAGATCACGCAAGAAGAGAGACCCTTGAGAATGAGGGCTGCTAACACACTGCTGAATATTCAGTGCAGGCAGACACCATCATGTTCAGCATTGTGGCAGCTGGTCAGCCCATGGGCTTAACCACAACCAGCTGATGTGATGTTAAACATTACAGTCCCTGTCTGTGTTCAATGTTTAACAGCATGTTTAGCATTGTCTTAGTTACCGAGATTCCTCGGGGTTGTGCTCTATCATGATGAAATTTTCCAGTGTGGAAGAGCTCCAAAAGGCTAGTGTTTTACAACCACTGGAACATACGACAGAGCATAAAGTGTCAAAGAGGAATAGATGGGTTTAGCCAGTATGCTTGCCTTGTGGCTATAAAGAGATCTTCCTCCCACACAGGATATTGCCACAGGTGCAGTCCTGGGCAAAAAGATCCTTTGTTTAGGAAGGAGGCACTGGTAGCAGGCATTTTTCCCTTTGGGGTCCTCCATTCTGGAGCAGCCTCCACTATCTTTGTATGAAAAACCTCAAACTCATTGTCTTGGGGGCATCCTGGCTGATGCCAAGATCCACCTGTCTTTTGATTCTTATTGGAGATGACGGGTTGAGTGACTTAAGATTTCAAGTTGAGAAAGCCTTTTGCTTTGGCACAGGAACTGTTCCAGTAAGGCAAATAAATATATTTGGATTTTTATCCATAGCTCTGGTGTGTATTTAAAATAATTACCCACATATGTGGAGCCATCATGATGGGTGCTTTTTAAATAAATATGGAGAAATAGGAAAAGATAACACATTGTATCATCATATAACTCCTGGAGTCTGAGTTCCCCACTGAGCCTCTTCCCAGATAGTTAAGGAGCTATCTAAGAACTATTCAGACCCAAAATCAACTTTGGAGAAGGTTGGACCTAGGTTGGACAAGCAAGTTCTGTATCTGCCTCCTTCATCTACTAGGAAATAAAGTCAGTCTTTGATCAGAACCTTCCTTAACTTTGAGACATTATGAGTATGCTTCAAAAAATGGATCTTTGCCTCCTCCAGTTTTTGTCCTGGCAGATGGATTCTAATATGATTGGTCCTCAGGTTCTTGGCTCAGTTGCACTGCATCAGGTTGCAATGGATCCTTAGATCCTTGACAAAGGCTCCTTAAGGAACTTTGAAGTTCTCCTGCCAAATATTGAAAAAACTGTGCAACTCTGCAAAATTAAACCTCCAAACAATACATCTAGGTATTTCCTGTGCCTGCATTTGTTTAAGAAACAAAGGAAAAGAATGGAGAATAATCCGTTTTCCTGAAACATTAAAGTTGACTAAAAGAGGCAAAATCAGGGAACACAAAACTAAGGCACCTCTCACTAGTGGCATGTCATCCACAAAGCTGATCGGAATTTTAGCGAAAATAAGTTATCTTAGACACACATTTCATTAAAAATCACTGAAAAATGTTAATTGGAAAAATATTTTCTGCCCTTACCTTTGCAGTCATAGTGACTATGCATAACAGGACAAACCAAAACAAATTTTTATTGGCACTGGCATTCTCTGGTTTTTGAGGAAAATAGGGTGAATGATACTTGGTGGCTTGATCCAAAGCCTATGAATGACCATGGAATTTTGCCCAATCACTGCATCAGGTATAAGATCAGGCCATACTATTTTAATACAGTCCTAAGCAAAATGTAAATCAGTTATTATCTGATCTCTTGCCTTTCTCTGTAAATTGACCACGTAAAGTCCAGAAACCAATATTTACATATTTTATTTAAATTGGTTTTGCTCATTACTGTGGTTTTGGTTGCTTCTTTAGGAATAAGACAACTTTTCATGTACCACCGCACATCCCAAAGATCTCTTTCTTTGGGCATCTCTTTTTAAAAACCCTGAATGTTGGACGGTCATCTTACGCAGATACAGCAAATTGATTGTCTCATTTTGGTCCTTTTCAACAATTCAGCTGCCAGATAAGACTCACCACAGCACTTTTGTCACTTGTACATCTACGTCAATGTGGCTTCAAATTCTGGAAAGCCAAGACATGAAGGCAGACTCTTGTGAATAGCAATGCTCTTTCATGTTTTTCAATGGGGAAAACAAGTCAGACAGAAGCTAGATGACACACTCAGCCACCCTTGGTACTCTCAACAATAGGTCCTGAAAGGGGAGAAAAGGAATCTGTAGGAAAAGTTCTGGGTTTCTTTTGTTTTCTTTGATTAGCATCCAAGACAATTATGAGAAGACAGTGTATGATTTATTGAGCAGTTGAGATATTATCAAGGCTTGTATCACAGCACCATCACGTATACTGTTGTGTCCATAAAAGGTACCATCTTCAAGACAGTTTCAGTAAGGCTTGGAAGCTGTGTAAGGTAAACAAGATGGTTGGTTTGTTGTTTTTATTCCTGGTGAACCCACACTTAGAGCTGCCAAAAAGCAGGCAAACTTTTGCCTCCAAAAATAAAAAGTGATTATACTCTGTCTAAACAGCTCTACCCTTAACTGCACTACTGCCTATCACAAAGAGAAGGACAGATATGTATTTTGTGGTATTGTTTTTGGAAACTTACCATTTTCAGGAGTTTACAAGAATAACGTGGGTGTGTTGCTGGTGTAGAGCTGAAGTTTTATCAGTGTGAACTCATGGTCCTGTAGAGCACCCCACAGTTATCTTTGCATATTTCTATGGACACTGGACACAGATTTTTTTTTTTTTTAATTCACCAGAATATCACCAGCTCTCTCTAAAGGACTGATTCAGTACCACTGACATCTGTAGGAGCCTCTGTGCAGACTCCGATGGCAATTATGATCAGGTTCTTTGAGGAATTATGATTTTTCCCTCAGAGATCACCTTCAATCAGCAGAGCAAGAGTGTGCGCAATTGTCTCCACATTCATCTGTGTTTACCTGGCCTCAGACCAGTCCCTGTGATTCTTCTTCAACAGCTGCTTTGCCCAGACTTCTTCCACATCATTAACAAAGACAAACTTTGGTCCAACTTTCAGGCTTCTGTGCAATTTTGAGTAGGGGTCATATAATAAGCCTTGTGACAGGAAGAACAGGAGCATCAGCATTGCTCGTTTGTTGAGGTATTATTTCTGGCTGAAGACTGAAATTTCAGCCTGTCTTCATTACACATGTATGTGAACAGATCTGAGCCCCATCCAAGGGTGTCTCACACTGAGTTCTCAAATGGTGAATGAAGGGCCTCTTATACTGGACTTTATTTTCACCTAATTTTGTTACTGCTACTGGCTTACTACCTGAACTTGCCTAAGTCACTCTCTCTCTTCATACCTATGTTTCTCTCCCGATTTTTCTACATCTTATCACTTGAGTTTCACAGGGTTGGGTTTCACAGGGTCCCTAATGTGCTTACAGATGGTTCAGCCCTGACCATCGTTTGGAAATCAGGGCACCATCCCAACACAAAGAGTATCAGCCCAATATGGGCAAATTCAAGCTTTAATCCTGCAAGGGAGGATGCCCTGGGTTAGACTTTCTTCACACTAGCATCTGAATTTTCAGTGTCCCTACAGAATCTACAGAATGATGGAGGAACCAAAGTGATCCTGAGTGGTTCTCTCTGTCCCTCTTTGTTCTCACCCACCTCTCCCAGCAGACCAGGCAGATGTGCATGGCCACCTGGTGACATGCAAGATGCATAGGAGAAGGGGGCTGGATCTCATCTTTGTGTTTCTCTGCATTTCAGATCCCTGCTAGCAATATGGCACTAACAATCCATAGGTTTCCTGGCTAGTTTGTTATTTGGAGCATCAATTACTTAGAGATTACATATGTTTCTAATACCTTTGGGCTGTTACCCAAAAAGACTGTGCAAATTTCTGAGTTTGAATCAACTACAGAATTTATGTGACTAGCAGAGTACACTCAACAATGTTCATGGAGATAGCAAAAAAACCCATGCCAGCAACCCAAAGAACAGTCACAATTCTAACCCCAGGATAAACCAAGAGTTTCACGTATTCTTTGTGAGTAAATCTTTCCTATAATGTTTCTCCAAGTTGTGAAAAATGGTCACTCTTTTCCAGGAAAAAAAAAAGCAAAACTCCCTTGTTAACAAAATTGTGAGAAATATTCAGAATAGCCAAGTAAAAATTATGGAAACAAAAAAAAAAATCTTACTCAAGTGATCCCCAAGCCACAGGTACAGCTGTTTACTCCAACTGATATCAGTTCTCTAAAGACTGTCCTGTTTCATATATGAAACACTTCTTTCTTGTAAATATGTTAATTGTCTTTTGACAAGCCAGAACTATCTTCCCACATCTGGACTGCCCCAAGCCATGGCAAGGACACTGCATTGTTTCAAAGTCTCACCTACTGTCACGCTTTTTAGGCATAGCATTGCTTTTTCACTGTATTTTGCAGGTCTCAATTAGCAGAGTGGGGCAGGAAAGTATTAGCTAATTATCACAGATAAGCAGTTCAGCCTTGCAAAGCCTTTTCCACACTCAAAATTACACATGTTTAATTAAAGGTGTGTTTTAAAATCAAATTAGTTAAGCCAGTGCAAACACTGGAATATTTTTTAAAGTTGTGTTGTATTGATTTAGCTTAATGTGATCAGGAAATGATTTATACTGAATTGATACAGAGCAGATTTAAAACATTCTGAGTGATCACATCTTGGACCAGTTCAACTAAATAATTTTAGAGTCAACTTTTTTTATATGGATCATATCCTGCTGTTGTGCCAAGGAGCATGAGCTGAAAGGGTGAATGAAATAACCAGATAAAGGAACCTGATTCATCACTGCAATACTTCAATGCAAGTCTGCTGGTTTAGAATTGTAGCTGCCCATAGTAGTAAAATTCAGAATTCAGCATACCTTGATAGTGCCTCCTCTAAGCATCTTGTAAGGTTTCCAATCCTAAAACAGGATGAGCTATTTTGGACATTTGGGTTTTGTTAGGTTTTGGTTTTGGTTTTGGTTTTGGTTTGGTTTTGTTTTTTCTAAGAGGCCTGGCAGTAGTTCTCAGGATAATTTCTTGAGTTGCATATTCATTTTTCATTTTCTTTATTTAAAATTTCTGAAAACTTCTATCATTTCAGGCCTAAAAACCAATCATCTTAAACCTTACTTGATTCCTTTTAAGAATTATTGCTTTCTAATCAAGGTTGACAGTCTTGCCTTTCTTACAGAAACTAAGTAAGCTCATTTTTATAAATAGTGTATTTCCATCCAAGATCTACCCTTTTCATTCTGCACAGGAAAGAAATAAAGGGGAAGTATATGGATATTGCATTTTCAAATAAAATTTCCCAAAATTAAATCCTACGGAAGCTTAAGGTCTGAGAGAGGTGTCTTGTGGTGATTTTACATTGTAAATACCGAGGGTTTTAGATTACTTACAGAAGTTTTAGCCACCAAAAGCGCTAACTATAACAAAAAAAAAAAAAAAAAAAAAAGAGAGAGAGAACTCTGAAACAGCCATTGCACTGTATATGAGTCACTTGGACTGTGGCAGAGATGTGAGTGCTGAGGTAGGAGTATCACTGCTCTGCAAGCTTACGTGGCGCCTTGTACCTCCAGGCAAAACGTGAATAATGTCAGCTGGGCTCACAATGAACTCCATACTGCTGAAAACCAGGCAGGGCGCATCAGTGGTTTGTTGAAACAAGTGGTCACCAGAGAGCCCGTGGGTGAAATAGCCTGTCCAGCACTGTGGGCAAACAGGAACCGGTGCCGCAGGGCTGGGTGTGCTTGTTGAAGGGTCTGTCCTGGTGACCTGCGCTGAGAGGTAGGAACAGGACATGCTCCAGACAAGTGTGGGCCAATGGACATGGGCAGAAAGATGAACATAATAGTGATAAATTGGGATTTTGGGGGGCTTCTCTGCAAATCAGCACAGATAGCTCTGTCACCCACACCCCAGCAAAAATTGTCATTTATGTCTGGAGGCAGCAAGCATGCTGCCATGAATTATAGCAGTTTAAGAAGCTCTCATTTGTAACTGGGAGCTGATAATTATTTACCAAGACATGCAGTCATTACTATCAGGTGATGATGACATTCCCACACTTTACCCATTCAGTAACTTTTTGAAGACTCTGTGTGAAGTCTTTGTGGGGAGGTGAAATGAGGAACACTGGCTTCCCTCCATCACTGCTACCAAAACGGGTGTGTATTTTGGCAGTGGTTTTGCTTGGAATATTCAATTCAGATTAATGTAATTTCAACATCTACTATCCCGAGTGTGTGGTGGTGCCACTAAACATACACATTTCCCAAATATGAAGTGCAGGCCATGTCATTCAGCACAGGAGCAAAGTGATTCTTATCTGTCTCCCATGTGTATACCTTTCAGATGAAGTCCACCAAAATCAGTGGCATTACAAGGGTTTAAAAGCGACAGCAGTGTGAACAGGCCCAAGAGAGGCAGTAGATTGTCAGGCCATTTGAGGTTGGGAACTGTGTTTGTTTGATCATTTATAATGGTGTTAAATAAAGATGTAGTACCATATTCTGGTTGCAGCCACCCAGCCCTGTGCCTTCTCCACTTGCACAAATATGGGGGCAGCTGGGAGATGATGAGAGGAGAAAGTCCTTCACTGGGGCAAAGAAAGACAAACCTCTCTCCAATTACTGCTCTCCCTGCTCAAGGGGGCAATTTTGTCTGGAGCTGTGTGCAAGCCCATGCTGTAATGACTTAGTATGGAGGCCATTCTGGGACTCTTATGTAGCTGCTCCCTCTTTTTTATCTAATTAATAGCAAACACATGTCAATCTCCACAGTATTAATTACAGAATTCCCACCTTTATGAATCAAGTACATTCTTTAGAAAAAGACCTTGGATTGCAGACAATGAATGCACACCTTCTGTTATTTTTCTTCTGTCCCTTGCATGTTAACTGTACATATTGTAAATTCAGTCTACTGCTGAGACTTTCCTTGGTTTCCCATAATATCATCCACATAATTTTGTAGGGGCAGATGTCTTCTCTCTTCTTGCTGCCTGGTTACTTGTTTGCTTGCTCATTTACATGCCGATAGCCTTTCAAATTTCATTTCTTTATGGAGGCATTTTCAGTCTTGGTCAGAGGAACATGCAGAAAAGAGTATTCATGCCATGAAAAAGAGACTAATTTTATTTTGCTGAATCATCAAATCTCTCAAGATAAAATTACAAGCCTCATTCTGCAAGAAACTACAGATGGACAGACCACACAGGGAATTGCTCCTACACAGGTACAGCTTGCTACAGCCTGGTCAGCCCAGCAGTGCCATTTTCCTTTGATCTTGGCCAACTCAGTGAAAATCCCTGCTCTTGGGCAATCCTGTTATAGTGTCAGCCTTTGCTCCCAAGCAGCCCCATTCAGACCCTGCTCTGAGAACTATGTAAATATTCAGTTAACAGCAATGATGACCTTCTCAGGGTTTGAGTCCCTTACCTGAATTACTCCTAATTGCCTTCACTACATTTTTGCTTTCCCAAAACCTGGCACTGTCTTCATGATGCTACAAAAAAGCAGAGCTAGGCAGAGAGCCCAGGAGATGAGCCCTTGTGTTCCCAGTGACTGCACAGGGTACCATTTGCTGTATGGATGATGTTAGACACTTGAATAGATTACTGCTCCATTCCTGTCATTTTAAAATGTATCCATCTGCATGGATCCTTTCAGGCACAATATTTCATATCCAGGTGGTTTTCCTTGTGCTTTCACGATAATAAAATATTATAGGGGAGCAGGGAAATATCTGCCACTACTTCTAAAAACGTTGATTGTTTTCAGACTGTATTTCTTGAAGAAATAGCCTGGTATATGCACAGCATGTCAGAAGACAAGTGAACATGTGTCAGGCAGAACTATCATTTTAAACCCATAAAAGAAGTAATTTATTAACAAAAATACAATCTGAAATACTTTAAAAAGTAAGATCTGGTTTCTTTTGCATTTTTAAAACATAAGACAATCTATCTCTTTTCTCTTCATGTGATATCTCTAGTTAACCATAAAGAGGAAGTTCACTGTCAAAAAAATACTTGGAAAAAGCTCACCGTAGATAGGAAAATTGAGCAAGAAAAAAAAGCCTTTGTCCTGCTCATTGCTTTGTCATACTGACAAAGCTTTGTGATGTTACCTGAACAGCTACCCTTTTGATTTTTTCCCAGGGACTTTTTCATGCCAATGCCTAGTTTGGTGCTGTACCAGTGAGGCAGAGCATCCTCATCTCCTGAGATTCTGAGCCCCTCTTCTGTGCTTGGGCACTCCCTCACACCAATGATGTCTTGTCATCTGGAGCAAAAGCCTGTGCATCCCAGAGCTTCTTGGGAAGTGGGAATGTGCTTCTGTGTATACAGTGATTGCTAAATCTAGTGGTGAGTTACTGTGCAGACTTTCTGACCAGATGTAGCTTGCTATTTGTATGACGCTGTTATTCCTGGCTCATGTTTTATTTTAGGGACATTAACCTGCCTGTGTGTTTCTGCCGGTGACTAACTGGTAACCTTCTGTGCTATGCCAAGCTCAAGACTCCTCAGTAAAAGACTCTTTGTGAGCCTTCATTTTAAACCTTTTTTTGTTTGTTTTTTAATGTCTCCTTCTCTTTCCTGCCCTCTCCCATACCCTCTCTCTTTCTCTTTTTCACCCTCTTGGCTTTTACTATCTGTTTTTTGTTTCTCTGTCAGAGGGGGCATCCACACCAGGAACTGGGTAAGGACATGTCACCTGTAAGCTGTACACTGTCAAAACCCATCAGTAGTTTGCTGAGATAACCAGTGACCAGCTCCCTATCCACAGAAACAGCCCAGACAGCAGCCTCTCCCTAAATTGTGAACCAGGGCTTCAAGAGAAAGCCTCAATTTGTCTAGGTCCCTGTGGGTTGGAAAGAGAATAGATAACTAAGCAAACCTCCACAACCCACCATCACCAGCACTAGCAACAGGTTGGATCTAATTCTCAGCCTGAAACAGGACAGGGCAGCAGATACAAATCCTGATGTCAGCTGGAGTCACTTCAGGGTGTCCCCTCCGTCCCTCCCACCATCAAAGCTATAACCAACCTGACTCCTTCCTCATTAAAGCTAGGAAGGGGGAAGAAAGGAGCAGAGAAGAGGGAAGAGAAGGGGAGATTGTCAAGAAAGAAAGCAAGCAAGGAATTCAGCAAGAAAGATACAAGGTAAAGAAAGAAACACATAGAGAAAATGCATGCTACTCTTAGTTTATTTACTGTCTTTTTTTTCTCTCTTTCTAGTTAAGTCACACCAACATGATCAATATTTTCCTTGGTTTTCCAGACCTTCACTGAGATTTTTTCACTCCTGATCATTCAGCACCTTTTTTAAATCTTCTAAATCAAAACATTTTTCTCCAAATTACAAATTACCTTTTAGAGCGTTTCTCCACCAAAGTGTAACCATGTGTGGTTGAACACGATAAAAAAAAATAATATGGAAATACAGCTCTGGGTAAGGTACAGAGAAGCCTATCAAACTAGCGGTGCTTTCAGTTAAACATTTGATGCTAAAGGTACCTGACAGCCACATTTGGTGTTTGGTGTTGGATAGTTGTTTACCAGGGGAAAAATGTCAGGCAGCAGTAGGTCAGCATCAGGAGGAATTAGACCTGACATGCTGTTAACCTTTTATGAACCTGGAGATAGTCATTTCTCCTTTCTGTGACTTTTTGTCATTTGTCTGCTTCCCTCAACAGGAGTCCTCAAAGTAGGGACATGAATGTTTCATGTTTATACATTGCCTAAAACGTGCCATCCTGGATTAAAGACTATATTGCAAACACTGTATCACTGCATCACTATACTGCAAATCAGTTTGCAAACACAAATTGCTCTTGGTAATATAATTCAGGGGTAGAAGAAGGTGTATAGGGTGGAAGGGAAAGCACAGTCACCAAGTTCTGCATGCTCCTGGCTAGCCAAGGAAAGGTTATGGAAAATAACATGTGGTGGGAATGCACATAGGATTTTTCACCCACCTTCTTGCTGCTCTTGCTTAGACTGTGACTAGGCAGGACTGGTGACAAAGATTCCCCACCTCCCTGATGTCTCTGGGAAAGTTTCCCACTACGAGGTGATTTGCTTCTGCCAGGGTCATAACCATCTTCTTTCTTAACCCTCTTCTCTTTTTCATTGCCACTTCTTTATGGGAGACTTTTTTGGGCAATTCTGCTTTCCAAGCCACCAAGCCCTACATTTCACAATCTAAATACTTTATGTGCAAACGCACAATGTATTGAAAGTCTCCTAACAGGTGTCTCTGCTTCACTTTTCTTTATTAACAGGAGAATTTAGGGCTAATGAGACTTTAATCCTAAAATTGATAACCAGCATGTATTACTCGCAACTAGCAAGCAGCAGATTTCTCCCTGATGTTCAAAAGCTCTTTTTGGGCCTTTCACACACGTATATACACGCAATTTTTTACTGTCTGTTAGCATTCACAGTTTCAGCTGTTACTCATCTACAACATCCACAGTTCCTTGTTATCCACTGAGGGATTATCTGCCCAGGAATAAAGCCTGAGCTGTGAAGATTTTCACTTTGTTGGAGCATGTGTGACACCTCCTCTCCCAGCAGACTCACTGGATTTCTGCTCAGGCTGCTCTTCACAACCCTCTGTACTCTACAGCACCTAAAGGAAATATGTAGGAACTAAGTGTCCCTAACACAACTACAAGTGAAATAGGGATGAACTTGGCCACCTTGGGCATTCATGGGCTACTCTTCACCTAGAACACAAGAAAATGGGCAGCCAGAGGGAGGGCGAATGGGATTTTCTGAAATTAATGAAAGAGGTGAAATTTCCTTTTTGTTTGTTTTTTATTTCAAGCCAAAGGAGTAGGTTCTGACCTGGTGGAAATTCCATGACTCAGGAAAATTGGCAAGACCCTGACATGCTTCACATTTCTCACCCGTTCGAGCATTCCCATCAGCGTCATCATCACAGAGCCAGTTATCCAACTAGGGAAGAAAAACCATACCATGTGGCTTACAGTTAGTAACATCTTTCACAGTTTCAAGAGAAATAGCAATGTGCTTGGAGACTTTTCAGGGTTCTTACAGTACTATTTACTGTCACACATTAGTATCAGGAAGTAGAAAAGGACATGTGGGACAGAGAGCCAGAGAGAAAGAAAAGAAGGCAAATGTCCTCCCACACACTCAAAAGATGCACCATTTCTGCATTGCTTCAAACTGAAAAGAACCCAATAATTATGATTTCACATTTCCAAGTGAACTAAGCCCAGTACCACACAAATAGCCTCACTGTAGTAATATGCTGCTAGCCACTCATCCTAACCTTGAACACACTCTCCAGAACTGATCCAGCAGACTACTAGCACTAATTTTGGTTGTGACTAGCCTTCATCTGTTAAGTTTTCATTAACTCTGTATCACCCAGGTCTTCATTAAGCCTATTGCTCTTTTTATTTTTTGATGTACTCATCCTGACATGTCTTGAATGGTTGAAACCCAGACTGTATGCTCACAAAATGGGAGAAGATTCAAGGGGCATCAGCTAAGAGCCTGATTTGAATTGGCTCAAGAAAGGATAGCATCTTACAGATTTTTTATTCATGTAGACCTGAGCCTAGTATGGTTTTGCTAGAAACAAAGCTTCTGGGTGGCCTTTCTGTGAGCAAGAGTTGGTTCCTGGGATAGATGGTCCAAGTGTCTGCAATGCAGGCTGACCTGAGCTCTGTTCCCAATGAAATGAAGAAATGAAGCAAGATTCAACTTGTTTGACTAGTACTTTTTAAGAGTTGTAAGACCTTCCCCCAGGAAGCACCTCATGTACACTGGTTTAAGTTAACAGAGCTCAGAAATGCACAAGGCCAGAGCAAGGCTCAGGCTGAGTCCCTGAAGCCATTTCTGCAGAGGCTTTGTGGCTACACCCTTCCAGTGAATGGACACAGAGGGGCGTTCTACTTGGAAGATGATGAGGAGCTTTTAGTTCAGTGACCCTGTCTATGCAAAAGGCTGTTGCAGTAAAACTGGTCTTGTAAGAAATCTTGTTCCAAACCACAGTTCATGTAGCAATGAGAAAACTGCATGAAGACCAGGTCCAGAACACATGCTTAAGTCAATGCGTGCAAGCAAATCTTTTGATGTCATAGGACTTGCTCCCAGGAGTTACTCTACTCATGTGCAGAGGCCACTGGGCACAAGGCATTTGTCTTGCAGCAGAACAATGAGTTCACAAGCCCAGAGCAGGGACAGTTCTGGTTTGTGTACATTTTCTTTTATTTTTGAAGCAATATATCAGCTTTTTCAGTGTCTCCCTGGAAAAGGAAATTCCTATCTGATAGAGGACAGCAACAAAAGGGAACACAAAGATTTTTATGGCTTTTGTCATCTTTTAATATTATTTCATGAGCTGTGGTTAAAGCAGTTTCAAACCATAGCCATTGCTTGCTGCATTGTTTCTACTTATCAGATGCAAAGCCAAAACTAAAAGAAAAGCTAACATGTTTGACGTGCTTCATCCTGTGCAAGAGAACAGCGCATAACAGTTTAGAAGAAAACACTGAATTAAAAAAATCTAAGGAAAGAAAGAAAAAGAAAGGAAAGCTCTTGTTTTTATAGAATTATTATTTGAAAGCCATGGTATATGACTCTGAAGCTGAGTGGCGTAGCTGTACATTGCACAGACTAGTGTATGCCCCTGACATGCTAAACACTGATATCTCCTTATAATGATGTGTTAATGTAAAGGGAGTGATTTTGCAAAATTTTATGCCTTATTAAGGAAATGATTCAAGCCCAGGAAATGTGCGGGTTAAGTACTTGCTTTCATAAACATGGGTTATGGTGGAAAAAAAGATTTTAGATATTATGTGGAAAAATGCAGTAAAAAGCGCTGAATTAGCCCATTCCATTACATTGAATTGTTCAGCAATTATGGTCATCCCCCGGCCTAGAAAATTAAAGAATATGATGAAAACCCAATCTAAAGATATCCACTGCTGTGCTACTGAAGACATAGCATCTCATGTTTTAGAGTCACTTTGAGCTTCAATGACCAACCAAAGTTATCTGAGGAATAAGTTTAAACCACCTACAGTCCCAGCCTGGGGTTGCCGTCTGCTCTTTCCTTTCACTTCTCACACCACTCACACAACTAGGAACTGCAGCAGATTTTCAGGGGGTCAGATGTGTTCTTCATAAGCAGAAGATCTCGTGCTAAATGCTCAGTTGCAAAGCAAGAGCAGGAAACTGTGTTGGGTGGGGTGAAAGACATAATTTCCCAATATTCGTTTGAACTTGCCACTTTGTATTTCTCCTCTTTCCCTAAGCCACCACGTTGCCTCAGCACAGCCATGCCAGTGCTGGGAGTATGTGAATGAGCACTCAGGGAAAGCACACTCTTCATGCACATGTTTGAGCAGTGTCTGCAAGTCTCTTCCAGGCTGAATCTCTACCTGACACTGATCTTCTCAGTGCTATTTATGGTCTAGTATTTACTAGAGACATTCACACCTACTAGGTATTAACTTAGCAGATCTTTCAGCTCCAAAAGCCACTCCCTGACCTTTCTTTCTTGCTTTCTCTCGGTTGCCTCTCCCCAAAATTTAGAAACAGTACCTTTAGCCAGATTCTTTTTTCCTAAATTTAAAAATAATAATGTGTCTCCTCAGTATAAAATATCTGTCTCCTCCACTCCCAGCCTCCTGGGGTTGCCGTGGGCATGGTCTGTAAATTAAGTGGAGGCACTCAGCCCTCAGCTCAGCTCTAGTCAAACATTAGCTGCAATGTTTACCCTTGTGTAATCTTCAGTTTTGCATTAATTTAATACTGCACAGCACTTTTTAACATATTCAGCAAATCTGCGGCACACAGTGTTTTGTGTCTGTATCTCCCCCATGAAACCAGGTTTTGATTTTTAACCAAATTCATCAAAGTAAACTCCTCACAATACTCTCCCTCTACTTTGATCTTTACATAATTTTTTTTTAAGTTGCTTTATGTGGTAATTCAGCTATGCTCTGAGGATTTTTCTCCCTTAACTTCAAAGACAGCAAATAGGAAATTGTTTTCATTTTTCTTTCACATTTCACAAACAACAGGTTCTAGTTGGTTTTGAGCAGCAGAAGGTAGTAAACATCTCCCAGTTAATAATTCTCAGGTAATATTGTGGCCTCTTGGAAGCACAGATCTCAAGAAGTTCAGTACATAACACAAGCAAATAAAATTCTCTTGGAAGAGAATCTAAAGGACAGTCAGAATAGGCACACGTCATCATTTTTAATCATTCTTCTCTCTTTGAACCTTCTTCTGAGCAAAATAAAAGAAACAGAAACCTTGGAGTATGTAGTTAGAAAGCCACTCACCACCTGGCTTCAAAACTGCAAAATCCTACTGAACTGGAAAAATCAGCAACTAATGCCACACAACCTGGAGATCTCACCCCAGCCCTGTTACAGGTAATCCCACTGAGAAGAGGAAAGGGATTTAGTTGAAGCAAAGACTGAAGCAAAGTCAAAACCAGACCTGGGACTTTTTGGCTGATCCAGTCAATAAAGATTCAGCCATTTCATACCCACCAAGGACACTTGTATGACTCTTAACACACAGAAGAGTGGGCAGTCAGGTTCTCGCATCAGCATTTGAATTGCAGGATCTTTTCTGGACTGCTGAGGTACTTCAGCACATGCATCATCCCACCTACACCTATATTAGTAGCTCTGCAAGGATCAATAGCTGTGTGTCAAAAACATTTCTAGCTCTTTGTGCTTTCATCATGTGGGGGCTAAGGCAGAGCCTGGAGAAGAGGAGGAGGAGCTGGAGGTAGTGGGGACCATTTTCACCCATGTCACAATGCCCTGGTGAGAAGCTCTGGCAGCAGCAAGGGCACTTAGGCTGCTGTTAGAGGCACAAAGTCCAAGAAAAAAAGCTGCTTGAGCTCCACTACTTCCCCTTGCAGCTGATTTTTCATTAAATCTTCCTTGCTGTTCTGCTCCCACCCCAAGGACTTGACATGTCTGAGCGTGGCCCTCAGGGAGGGGGGCTGCACTCAGTCTCCAGCATGCTAAATTTAGCACAAATAGCAAAAATCCCAGCACAAACAAAGGAGAACACAGAGCTTGCTGTTCCTTGTACATGAGACAATTCTCTTCAGCTTTTTGACATACATGGCTTCCTTTTTTGTCCTGTTTAGGGAAGTGTGCAATTATGTGTGGGCTGGGAGCTGGGAGTGCCAGGCCAGTTCTGCTGGACGGTACCCGCCGGCTCGGTGCCCCCCGGGGAGCCCCTTGATCTGCTCATGCCTGTCTGAGGCCCTGCTCAAGCCAAAGGGATTAAGAAAAAGTCAGTGAGAATTTAGGCACGCCTGGCTCCAACAAGCCGTTTGCACCAATTCACAAAGGGAAAAACCTTGGAACTGTTTCCAAAAATACAGGCCACTCGTGTGAGTTAAGCCTGCAAGGGAGCCTAACGTGCAGACTTTCCCCATAAGCAGGGTTTACCTCAACTATGTTTATTCTGTAAACTCTGGTTTCTCAACAGAAACAGCTCATCACGCTACACCCTGGCTTGACAAACGTGCAGAAGGTTTTTGTAAAGAGCTAGAAGCAGAACAACCCATTGGTTTCTTTAGTGAAAACTGTTGTTAGCAAACTGTCTCATAATTTTCCCCTAGCATTTTTTGGGAGGGAAAAAGGGGTATTAATAATAGTTGCATACAATGAGAAGCTGCCAGATTGATAGCACTGAAAAGGAAGGGAGTATTTCAGGCCATGGACAATTACCAGTGTGAACGGTAGCAACATAGCTTCCCCACAGCCTCTGGTGAGGGAGCAGAGTAAGGAACTCAGGCTTTATCCTGGAAACAAGTGAATTATTCTGAGCAAGACATTTGCCAGTGTGCTTTCACTTTCCTTTTTTATACTTCTGATTTGAGGAGCAAATTTATGCAGAGTGCTTATGATTTCAGAGATTTCTTTCTCAGAGTTGTTGAACAACTCTTGGCCCACATTACACCCACAAGCTATTCACACTCAGGTTGCACAGGTTGAACAGAGTGAGGGGGGTTAGATCTGGATGCAGGTTGGGGCTAGAGGCCACCAAAAGCAAGGGAAAGAACTCACACTGGACAACTTCCAACCCAGGGCTCAGCCCAAAGGCCAGAGTGATGCTACTGTCCCTTAGCTGAGGAGAAAAGGCAAGAGCTCAGTGTCTGTGCAATGCAAGTTGAGTTTGTGGTCACTGTGCTCATTGATCAGTGTCAGTCCATCCATGCAGTGAGATCACATTGGCTGTCCTGCATCCACACAGCTTCCAATGGAAGTACAGAATGTACATGCACACATAGTCATCAGGCTCATTATTTTTCTGTCCCTATCACTTTTGTAATCAAATGTCAGGACTGAAAACCTGCATTCATTTCTTCAGCATTTGCTTGGCTATCAAGCTGAGTTTCCATTGAATAGGGGCATAAACAGCATCAGCACAAATTAGGTTCTCAAAATAAATCAGTCAAATATTTATGAGAAAATAAATACACACTATTTTGTCTTGTTTGATGTTACTACAGGATTGACCCACAAAAATAGTGTGGAGGAGAGACAGTGATTTTCCTGCAGTAGGATGGCTAATAAATCAAGGGCAACACAACCTGGACCAAATTCAAACCACTGTAGGCTCTTCCCTGTATTGCTGCCAAACCCTGAGCCACCCAGTTCTTCTCTGTCTCACCCCCCAAATATACGTTTAGATTCCAAACACAAAACTTAATTGTTTATTAAGGAAGTGGTTATGATGGGGAAATAATGCTGTTGTGGAGGAAAGAGCAGGAGGGTTTTACAAGATGCAGTAGTATTTATCATCATCTCCTCCAGATCAACTCCCTCACCCCTTTGTTCTTTTTTTTTGCTTTTGCTTTAATTCTTATTGAAATAGAAGTCACTTCTCTGGCTGTGGACAGGATGGTATGCAAAACCCACACAGGATGACTGCATTGTATTGATATCATGAAAAAAGATCAGCTTTCCTTTTATTCTTAGCCGTCTGAGACCTCTGATTAAACATGTGGCCTTGTTTAACCTCTGCTTTATTCTCCCAGTGCAGATGGTGTAATTACAAACCAAACATATTTTACACCCTGTTGTATTTAATTGATGAATCTCCTGTTAAACAGAATAAAGTTATGCATGGAAACTGAAGTGAATTTTTCCCTTTGAGTGTATAAGACTGTGAGCTGGTACCTAACTATCTATTCCATGTAACGATACCCATGAAAGCAACACAAAAGTCTGTAGTCACATACTTTGGCTGTTCAGATCTTAGCAGCAGGTTTATGTGACCAAAGTAATCTCTACATCGTGTCCTGTGGAGTTGTACCTGGGTACAACTAGTTCATACTAATAAACTACTGGTGTCAGAATCATAAAATTCTCAATAATGGAGCAAGGCACAAAAATCCCTGGCTTGTTCCTAAATCTGCAGTGCTCACATCATGTATATCTTTATTCAGTGATGCAGGATGACTCACAAAAATGTTAGCTCAAGATATATTTTAAACTCCTGAGCTAGCACTGTCCTGAGAAGAAAATTCTAATTTTGCTTCCTGTGGGCATACTTTTGAGAGGAGATTATGAATCTAACTAGTGAAAATTGCTCTCTCTTTTTTTCCACACAGGCAGTTTTGGAAGATCAGGATTTTTCACTGTGAAAACAGTGAATTGCCCACACAAACAATTTACATGCACACCCAAAACCACACACCCCAAATCCTTTGCTCCTGTTCTCCACCCTTGCATGTCGCTCTCTTTTCTTCTCTGGTTTGTCTGGCTTTGTGACATTGTTGCTAGCTTTGCAGCAACAAATCTAGATCTTTCTACTGAGGCAGAAAACATTCACTCTCTAAAACCAGCGGAGCCTATTCCGTTTCTGCCAGGAAAGGATCACACATTGATTCTGGGTGTTTCAACTGGAAAGCTGCACTGAGACCATTTTGAATGTCTAGTTTTGAATGTCAGGCATGAAACAAGTCTGGAGAAATCTGGTGCCATTGTGGGACACAAGGCGCACCAAACAAATCAGAACTTCCAAAGGGAGTAGCACAGCTGCCTTCCCATACTGCCCTATCCAGGCTGTCTAGCAGGCTCTGCCTCTGCCAGCGCAACTACTCTTCTCCTGGGAACCCCATCCCTCATTTTAGACCCAGCTCAAGGTGATCATCTCAACTGCACCTTCAGTCCCAGGTCTTCATCTCCTGTTTACTCAACATGTCCTGTTTTTGTCTTTTGAAGCATATCAAGTACTTCTCTCAAAAATTTAAATTCACAGCTGATTTTGGGAATTGCTGGCTTCAAGGACTGCTCTCTCTGGAGAGCACAGGCAAGATGACATCTGCTGTAGTTTCTTACAGTACTGCTGTGTTATATTCCAGTAGTCTTCCAGAATCAATATCACAGAAGAGTTGAGGTTGGAAGATATTTTGGGAGATCATCTGATCTGTACTGCTCTGGACTCTTGACCATCTTGGTGGTCCTCCATTGGACTCTCTCCACTATGTTTCTGCCTCTCTTTTACTGAGGAGCCCAGAACTGGATATAGTTCACTTCATGAGAAAGCCATATTTTCAGTGAAAAACAACAGCAAAAGACATATGTTCAGACAATTAATTCAATTCAGGTCTATTGGCTGGATGAATATGGCTGACATGCACAAAACCGAAATGTTTCCTTTGAGGGAGTTAAAGTAATCCTCCTCTTTTAACCAACAACACATCAAAGGTAATGGTAAAATGGGTTTGCTTTCTGACAAAAGGAGGTTACTAGGTCATGGACTTCATTTCCAGACATCTGTATATTTCTCAGCATTCGTCTGTAGTTTTCAAAATTTGCCAGAAGCAGTGGATTCAACCAGATTCCAGGGGAGGTCCATCCCCAGCAAGCAAATGCATTTGTGCATTTGAGCTTGTTGTTTGCCTTTTTGGCAACCATTATGCATGAAGGCTTACTCTCTGGCCACTCCACATCAATGAAAATGGTGAGCAAGTGTAATATGCATTGCCCATGTTTGAGGTTAGCTGTCTGTACTGCTCAACTGCTAGAATGGACCCTGCGAGATTTTTCAGGTCAGTCAGGCCCCAGACAAGTTTCAGGGATCTTGAAGAGACCACAATGGACACGCAGCATGAAAAGTTTGGGTATGGCATTTGTCCCATGCCACCTAGCACTTTCTCACTCAATTTCCAGGCATGTTTCAAGGGTTAACATGAGCAAGGGGCTGTTCAGATGGGAAATTTGGACAGGTGCCTCTTTTGGGTAGATGAAACAGTCCAATATGTAAGCGGGCCATTCTACAGCAAATGGTCTAAAGGACTTTTAATTTACCACAATAGACACCCATCAAGATGAGCCACAGCAGTGTTTTCAGTGGTCCCAATCCCTAGGGATGTTGGTCCACACTGCAAAACCTCTGTGAAAGGCAACCCATGCATCTGATTCCCCAGCAGGCCTGTGGCACCAGCAAAGAGGAATGCATCTAGTCCAGAGATGGGCAGAGAAGGCATAGCACGGAGTACATCAGAGCCAGCAAGTGTGCATCTCCATTACCACAGGCATGAATGCAGTATTTCACTTCCAACCCACCCCATTCCTCTTTAACGTAGCACATTTGAAATGGAGGGTGGATGTTACAGGGGTTTTAGTCATGCTATGTCAGCCTAGACCCACCCTGTCACCAGCCCTGGGCACATTCCCAGAAAGGAGGAAAAACACCAATAGCTTTTTAGAAAGATGTTTCAACCTACCTCGGGCCTCATATCATCTTCTGAGATCTCCACTGAGTCCTGAGGCATCTTGGGTGGCTAGCAGCATACCTCAAGTATGGTGGTAGAAGACAGAGCTAAACCTTAGAGATAAATCTAAGCCAACATTTGTGAGTGATATCACCTAGGAAAGGGCTCTCCTCTCCTGCAAATCCAGAACATGAACTTCTGCACAGCTTGCAGATCAGTTGTACAAACAGTGCATGCCATCCTTTCCACCTTACGTCTCACAAAGAGTGACCAGAACGACCAACCCCCTCCGAATCCTGGATCTAGCTGGGGTTAGATGACCATGTCTCACCATTTGTGTTGGAAACTCAGCACATGCTTGTTGGGAGATGTCCAGGCAATGCATGATCCGGCTGCTTCTTAAAGTGGGGGTTTCAAAACCTACCCACACTGGCCCTATTCTGCTTCCATTTAGTAGCACAAAGGTTTTCAAATCCATCATCTTTTCTTAGCAATTAGTGCATAATGGTATTCAAGCAGTATATCATAATTAGCTTCTCCCTTGTGACCCTTCTCTGCCACACACAGATTCAGAACATCTTTATGTTCTTCTAAAAGGCATTAATCTTTACAGTTAGGCATTTTGGCTTCTTTTTCTCCCCTATCCCCACCCCAACAGAAACTATCTTCTCATGAGTCAGTTAGGCAAACCTACAGAGCATTGCCAGAATGTAAACCTGAAATCCAGTAGCATTTCAAAACAGACCTGCTTCTGTAGTTGATGCAAATGTTTTCCCCTGTTTGAGCCACTCTCTGTAGTACACAATGTTATGAGCCCATGCAGTACTTTCTGCACAGCTTACCCCTGAGTAACTTAGTCTGATCTCTGCTGATAGGTGACTTTTTTTTTTACTTTTTTTTTTTTTTTCTTTTTAAATGTGTGTTTGGGAGGTGGAAAGAATGCTCTGGGCGTTGAAGAGGCTTTATGGTTTAAACAAACCAAATGTTTTGTGCAGCCATCACACCTATCACTACTGGAGTCTGGTGTTATCCTGGGAAGAGAAGGGTTAATTTGCTTGAGTCCAGCCACTAGGCATAAGGGAAGAAGGGAAACTGTGATTTCAGGGGACTATTCCTGTTTATACCATATATGAAAAGATAACCTTTCCCAAAACACACCGTCCTTCTGCTGCTGAGCTTGGGGAGATTTCAGAGGGTCAGATTGAACAGGGTTGGTCCCCGGCTCTGCCTCTCATTGCTGGATGTTCATTATGTGCATAATGTTCTTTGCTCTTGAAATTTATTTCAAGGTCAGAGAAACTTACCTTCTGTGTATATTGGGTTGAGGCATGTTTTGTTAGGAAAATTTATAAGATGGCTTGTTTTCACAGTTGTTGCTGTAGATTGATTGGGTAATATTTACTCGTGCTATAATTATCTTATTTCATAGCAGTGAATGTAAGGAGGCAGCTAGGCACGCTGAAACCAGAATAACAGAAATCAGGAGATTTGCAGCAGGAGACAAGGTGTTGTACTGTATATACTGTTGTGTCTTGTTATTTATATCAAGCTAAACTTGTTTTTCCAGCTATTTGTGCAAATGACCAGCTACCCAATAAATTACATCATTTCAGCACTGAATGGCACCATGACATGTTAACTAGGAATTTAAGCACCAGAAAATAATCTTGACTGACTTGAAAGTGCAGCTATAAAAGCCCAATGAAAGCTAATTTTCTGGGGCAGGATGGGGAGGGAATAGGTAGGAAACAGGCAGGAGGAGGAAAGGAGGGAGCAGGGTTGGGAGACAGACAAAAAGAAAGTCTCATGCTCAACCAAATTCACATACACAAGTTTAAAAATTCTAAGTCTATAAATATATTCCCTGTAAATATTCATTTGTAGGTTGATCAGTCTCTCCTTCCTTGGCTGAGCCAGTTCTGAGCCCTTCTCATGTTTTCAGGTATACAAACATCTGACTGGAGGTGAACTGCAAAGAGCTGGTGCAAACCTAAATGTGTGTAACTATATGTGGCAAAAGCCACCAAAGGAAACTGTAAAAGCAGACATGCATTCCCCACTTTTATTTTAAACCTTTTGTATACAGGAGCATGCCAGCATGGAAAGAAACAGGAATTCAAGAATTATCTTGGTTTGGGTTTTTTTCACGTAGGCAGTTACAAACTACTGACACCTTTCATTCAGGCAAACAACCTCACAAAGGCACCATGGCCTGAGTCAGCAAGACAAGGAATGGCTGACCCCTGCCACCAGCAGGCACTTGGGCAAGGCTGAGTGTGTCACCAGGCACACTGGCTCCCCAGGACATCCAGCCCAGGTGGGGTTGGATCCTGCTGGGCCCTCCTGCAGCCCACTTGCCCTGGGTTTCTTCATCTAGGGCTCACCCTGACAAGGGCTGGGGCAGTGAGAAAGATCCCTGAGCTCTGCAGGACAATAGGAAGCCTCTTCTGCTGTGGTGGCATCCCTGTAGGTGGTCCCATGGCAACAGCCTGGGAATGTAGTGATGAGAAGGATCTGTGCATGAAAGAAAACCCTCTCCTCTCATCCCATAGCAGTCTCAGAACCATTTCCCAAAGTCTGTCACCAGGGTTTGCTCCCCAGATGAATGCTCACTTCAAACCAAAGCTGGTATAAGCATTGGTTATTTTAGCCTAGGAAGTGAGAATCCTGCAGTTGTACTGCCTGCTTGCCTGCCTCTCTTTTAGCCTCCCATTCCTCTCAGTACACACACCCTAATAAATTTTGATTCCAGTTTCAACTAACATGAAGTGAGGGAATAGAAGAGAGACTTGAATTTGTGATCCCAGTAAGGGAAGGGAGCTCCAAACTCAGCTGTTATCCTTGGCAGTGACTGCCCAGGCAGCCAGCACTGCCTTTCTTGCTGGCAAGTGAACATGCAGACAGGCTACAAATGTGAGATCAGCTCTGTACTGGAGGGGAGCTGGGGTAAGCCACAGCTATCATGACAGGGTCAAGGCATTTGTAGTCAAAGGATGTGAATTTGTATGAGACAAACCACTACTAACTGAAAAACCCAGAGAGTATTAAATGGCACAACAGGAATTATTCATGGTAGCTCAGTCTCCTTTTTACTTTTTGGCACAATCACTTGCAAGAACAAAGGTGGCAATGCAAAACCTCTGGGGATCCCTGGACACCTGTCAAGCAGGAAAGAAGGTGTGCACCTCCTTCACAGATAAATGAGCACCTTGCCTTTGGTCTTCCCCAATTTCTCATCCAGGCATCCAAGCAAAGAGCAACTGGATCTTCACACCATGCCGAAATATGGGATGTCAGGGAGAGCCTGAAGGCTCCGAATATCCAAGCTCAGAGCAGTTGGTGTCACAAGAACCACAGTATCTGTGCATCTCTCATTGTCTTTACTCTGAAATCCACATGTTCACATGCCACAACATTGTGGCATGACTAGATTCACAAGCTTCCTCTGTCCTTCTGTGTCTCAGACAGAAAGTTGCTCAGAGAAACCAGTGCCACACACAGTTTCATGTCAGCCCTGCCACTTGCCACACATGCTGCCATCTCTGTAGGCAAGGAGGATGACCGCGCTGCACTGGGTCCTTCTTTCAGTTCCTTTTCTCCAAGGTCAGTAGGTTTCCCCCAGTGTAAGTGAAAGCACAAAAGCTGGCCCTTTGTCAGTGGATTTTGGGGCTCTTTAATGGGATTAAGCCAGTTCCACCCAGTGCTGGTTGCTACAAAGGTTTTTTCTCCTGTCTCAATGACGTGTTACATCTTAACGTGTGTGGTCATATCTGCAGTCGATTTGTGCAGCTCTTTGTTCTTTGCACATGTTTTTATTGCCTGGGGGGCATGCAGCAACCAGCCAAAAAGCTTTTGTGGTGCCCAGTTGATTCGACTCTTTTACTCAGTTAATGCACTGCAGCCAAAATAAGAATCTGCAATATCAATTCATTGAAAGTAAAGATGAATGACAATCGCAGAGCACTTCCAGATTGGCAGGACATAAAGGATGCAACATTGCCAGCAGTGTAACTGAGGTACCTCTCATTTAACTTTAGCAACCTATTTGCTTGCCAGATAGGTGTTTAGCCCCCTCCTTGATAAAAACACATGAGAAGCAGCACATTCAAAGGGCAATTCATCCCCTCTCCCTTAGACACATACTGAGGCTGAGATAAAGCATCGTGTAGAGGTTCCTCTGTCACTGTCCTTTCCCATCAAGGATGGAAGGAGCCCCAAACAAATGATTTTTCAGTGGCCAGTGCCAGAGCTACTACATCCTCCCAGGTACCACATTGCACAGGACTGTTCAGGACTCAGAAACCTCAAAGTTCTTCTCAGATAAGCCCCCAAGCCACTGCTGGAGGATGTGCATATTTGATCAATTATGACCTGAGGTGCGTGTGGATATTTTGTTAGAAGTAGTGCGGAAGTGAAATGCTCTCTCATTGCCTGCCAGCCATGGGTATATCCTGTTCCTTGGCCACAGACCATTTATCATAAGACCATGAATTGGCAAGCACCCTGACAAAGGTACTGGCCACCCAACAGGGCATGAAGTATGTCCCAATACTGGCACACAACATTATTCTAATCCAAGCAGCTTTCACCAACATTTCCTGGTAAATAGTATACAACAACCCAGTTTGAGTTGGTACATCCAAATTTTGGGAAATATTCAGGAGGGCATCATCAAGAAAACTAGAAGTCTGGAGCATTCAGAACACTTT
>JANPWX010000134.1:247347-281321 GCA_024734555.1 Trochalopteron elliotii | reverse complement strand
AAGGGAAGGGAAGGAAAGGGAAGGAAAGGGAAGGAAAGGGAAGGAAAGGGAAGGAAAGGGAAGGAAAGGAAAGGTCTAACCATCCAGCACCTTCCATTACCAGACAATTTTTTCCATAAAGTGGAATTATCAGTTCTTTTATCACCCCTGTTCTTATATTTCTTCTTTTTTACCATGTGTGCACAAAGCTCATAGGACTCCTATTCATTTGTCAGAGCTTCATCCTTTCCTGATATGGGGAGATTCCTCATTATCCTGATTTGCTGAGTCTGAACTTTTTTGCCAGAGAATTTTTGGAAATGCAATCATGTCAGGGATGGTACTTTTTTACATCTGTTGCCCCCTCCATATTAAGTGCTTGGCTTGTGGCCAGCCATCTTACAAGTAGCCATATTATTATTGAAACCACATGCTCATTAGTGAGGCTGGCACTAGCTCAACAACCACTGTCCGAGGCTAACATTATATTCCATTATATCCTAGACAACAGGACAGGGTAGCGTACAGTTTGTTCAGAAGAACAAACAGTCTCAGTTGAAAAAATCTGAATCTTAAACTGTTAGAAATGCAATCCATTTTCTGTCTCTTTGTATGTGGGCTCTGGTAGTTCAGGGAGAGGTGTGTTTTGTAAGAAAATACTGTATTACTAACTTATCTTCGTGTTTTTTAATTTCAAGGTTGCAGGGACAGCAGGAGTTCCTGGGCCCTTCACTATTGGGTTTAATCACTTTATCCCTTGGGAGGCAAGCAAGAGTATTTCACTTAATATACAGGAATGACTCATGATCATTGCTTTCAATTAGAAATGTCCTCTGGGATTTCTGGGAACGGTGTTTTCTTGAGTGTGGGAGGGGAAAGAGAGTAAGAAGGAGAAACAGACAGAATCAGACCAGTTCAGACCAACTGTTCCAAGAAATGCATTTCAAAGTGGGTAAGATACCACTTTCTCTCATATATCCAAGTAGTTTGCCTTGCCCAACATAATTACTGGCACTGCTCTGTAGATACCATTTTCTCAGAGTAAACCAAGGATTTATGTGGGGTACATCTTGCATTGGACGCCCTGCTTGTTTTTCTATGATAACCATATAAAACAACACTCACTAACATCAGAAACCTCACAGGCTGGAAAACAGACTGGGATGTTTTCAGTGTTTCTTTTCCTGCTGGAAATAGCTGCAGATGAAGGTCAGTTCCTGTTTCTCCTGCTGTAGCAGGTATTGGACCAATGGCTGTGTGCTGGAAGTCTCAGGTGCAATATAATATTTCTCAAAGACTTCTGGACTGACTTAAGTTCAGTGATTTCTCACAGTGGTAACCTTTTTCCATTAAACTACTTCCATGCTGGTGACCTGGACTTACAGAAATACACAGGGCTGAGTGCAACAGTTTTTAAAGTCCATACAAAATAGCAAGACTATTTCATCCCCCCATCCGAACAGGGGAGGAAAACACTTTCCCTGATTTCAAGGGTTCCTGTTCTTGCATGAAAGTACTGTGTCCGGTTCCCAGAAGCAGGGATAAAGTTGCATTTATCATAATTTTGAAGAGAAATAAAGGCTTATAAAACAAAAGACCATTATAAATTCCTGCAGTTTAGAGCTTTATAGAGGCAAGACAAATTTCCAAATACAGACTACACAAAGATAACAAATAAGCTCCTTTCCTTTGAGGAAGGGAAGGGTTAACCCTGACAAATGACATACTAAATTTAGAGTCATTTTTGCATGTGGTTGCATGTCTAGTTGGAAGGAGTCTGCCAAAACTCATTTTACTTATGGCCCTTTACAGCTAGCAGAGAAAGAGGTCCATTGTTTTCTTTGTATTAGCGAGATTAAAAACACAGTCCCCCAAACTGAAAAGGCAAGCACTGGAAGCACTGTCTGAAGGCAAAAAGAAGCATTTTTAATTCTCAATAAACCACGTACAAATACACATCTATGTGTGTGCATCCAACACATGCAAGCACGCATACTTCCTAGAGGGCCAGATCTCATTCTGTAAGCAGCTACGTGTCATATGGGTGAAAACAAAATGAGACAAAGAGGGATATGTCTGTTGCTGGCCACCCTTGCTTCAAATGCTGTAGCCGAGTCTTCCCCTCACAGCCCTCAGGAGGTACCTTGTGCAGACAGGCTGTTACCACATCTCAACCAGATGTGACTGGGGAGAGATGCAAATGTGCCACCACCCTTCTGGCACAAGTAGCAGGCAGCAAAGCAAATATGTTGGGGACATCTGATCTTCCTGTCTGGAGCAGCAGCACATTGTACACACTGGGGCAAGTTCTATGGGTGTAGCTAGACTCAGCTAAGAGGCTTCCATCCACTTCATCTTTGCAAGCACCTGCTCAGGATGGGGTAGGTTGGATGTAGATATCTGCATCTGACCTAGATAGCACAGGGCTTATTTGGCATTGGGGCAGAGGGGAGAAACAGATGCTTTTGGACACATTTCATCTTAATCTAACCCAGAACTATGTCTCTATGGGCTCTTGGGAGAGCTAGATGACTAACACAAGTGTGAATGCCTCTACTCTTGACATCAGCAGCTAGCCAGGATGAATCTTGCCCTGGATATTTCATTGCTCTTCATCCTTCTTTGAAACAAGTAGTCTTTGCTGCCTGTCTGCTCCTAATGAGGAGCTGGCCTTCACCCTTCCAAATCTTGCTCTAGCTGGCAAAACTCCTGGAGCAGCTCCCCCTGGGTACAACCAGCTAGAAAAGGAGTCGGTGTTTCATGAAAAATAGCAGAACAGCTGCAGTTTTTCTGTGGGAAGCACAGTGATTGAGCAGCAGGGCTGTAATAACTGTACCTACCTACACAGCTCTTCAGTTCTCTGTCAGTGGTAGAAAACTCACTTCTCTTTCCTCACAGGTTCAAAATATTTGTCTTCTGGTTGCAAGAGGTACACAGTTAGACAAAGCAAATGGTTTTCCTTTGAGCTGTTGAGAACACTCAGTGACATTGGATGTGTCTTTCCCAGAGGTTGAATCCTCCTGTACATGTAATGGTGTCCTAGAAACAAGGTAAAGCTGGTACAAATAAACAATATCTTGCATAACACCAGCTGAAATAGATGGGAAAAAACAGATGAGGTGCAGGAGTTGTTCATTACTTCAGAAAGAGAGGCAGCAAATCTCAGAACTAAATCTGGAATGAGAACAATTACTCTGAATTTGGCTATTTTAATCAGTGAGGTTATTTGAGAGAGAAGATGGTTTCTACCAGTTGCCCAAAAAGTTATGCTACTGAGAAGACAGATCCCTCTGAGACACACACTCAAAGACAGAGAAGTAATTATCACCAATATAACACCAAAGGGTTAGTTGGAAGGAACTGGAAAATTACAATGTGCACAAACTAACTTCTCAAGCACTTTAGGCAGAATTTAGTCACCCATGTCCAAATGTGATCCACAAAGGATTTGCTTAATCCTTTAGATGTCTGAGAGTCTGTAAGTGCTTAAGTTTGCACAGGAAAGCTTAGTTTGGCGTCAACATTTCTGCTACAAAGCATGCCCAATGGAACCATGATACTGGCTGAGCCAAATACTTTTTCTCCATCTCTGCCAAAGACTGTGAGATTCATGATTTGTGCCTCAGTTCAAGGAGGCTGGATCCACTTAATATATTCAAAGCACACCTACAGTTTCCTGATAATCATGAAAGCTTGAGATGCTTTCATTAGCAGGGGTGGTGATGAGAATCTTATATGTAACAGCTTAGCAGTTACCCTGTGACTTCCTTAAAGTGTAAGAGGCAAGTTCCCTTGTCTTTGGGTGGTCAGATTTCATATCACCCACTTCCATGAAGGTGTCCTAATCACCCATCTGTGGACTGCATCAATTGCTTGTTTCCCTGGGAGGCAGGTGGAGCAGCTCCCACATCTCCTGATGAAGATAAGCCTCCTGTGCCAACAGAAAAAGGAGAGTTAATGAGGCTCGAGAAAGGACAGGACAGGTTCTGCAGTCTTCTGCTCTGGACACTTTCTCCAGAAATGGAGATTCTGAACTCTAGCTCTTGAAAGATGCAGGTTCAGCTCAGCCAAACCAGCAGGACTGCTCAGTGTACACAGCTGCAGAGTTGCAGGACCCTAAGAGCTTTTTTGGCTCAAATTTCCGCACCTGGTGACAGTTTAAATCATACATTAGGTATCCACATCCTTCTCTGGATTTTGGCCTAGGGGCCCTATAATTATTTATCCATGTCAGGGGCATCTATGGACCAAGAGGTCTTGGGAGCTGTGGATATTCCCACTGACAAGGACCTACCACACAGTTAGGTCCTGTCCCTGATCTTCATTACTCTGTATATCCCTTATGCCAAACTCAACAGCCCAACAAAGTATAGCCAGTTGCCAATGGTCTCAAAAGGTGCTGGTGGCCGCAATTCTCAAAGCACTGGAACAGAGAAGAGGCCACCAACACCTCTCCCTTTTCTCCATGCTCCTGAGACACTTTCCTTTCACATCAGATGGTTGCCAGTGCATGACCATGGACACCAAATAGTTTCCAAATACATAGACACTAGGTTCAGCAAATAAAAGAAAGGTTTTACCTGTCTCCCACCAAGTATAGAGTAGCTTAGGGGTGTTTTTCCTATTCATGTATTCATAGTTAAGATCCCATGGGTGTTTCCCCTACAGATAAATTTCAGCCTCTTTCATGTCCGCTATGTTTCTGATCTCAGTGATATCCCAAAATAATTACTTTCATAAGGTAAATACCTGTTGTGTGTTCCACCAGGATTTCTTTTTGTGTGTGTGTAAGGAAAAATGGTAAGGAAAAGCATCTGATTTATCTTCTCAGTTCTATTAACTAGCTTGGATAGGTCTACCATATAATTTTTCATTTCCTTTCCAAATGATCCCAACCTTTTCAGTTTCTATTCATATGGAAGTCATTCCACGCCTCCAATCTTTTTTTATTGTCCACCTCCCTATCTAGTTTTACTGTTTTCTCTCCAGAGCAGGAAGACCAGTGGAGAGCCTGCCATTCCAGGCAGCTGGAGGAGTACCATTTATGCCATGACACAGTGGGATCCGGCAGTCTCAAACTGTGAATTCCATTTTGTATTTGGGCCTCCATTTTGCACATGTTGAATGTGTTTAACCCTGAGCCAAGATGTGGAAACATGCTCCAGTACTGACAAGGCTGTCAAGGAAAGGTATTAGAAACTACCCGAGAAAGCCATTTCTTAGAAGTCTGGACTCAACCATTGCAATTGGCTTTGAACAGTTGGCCCAAACCCAAAGGAAAAATAGATTTTAAACAGAAGGTGCTGGCATGCCTGGTGGATCTGCAGCTTCACAGTCTCTGCACATGGCAAGAGGAAAGACATTTTGCTTAGCTGGAGATACTGCTCTCGGCAGACCTAGCTGCTTATTACCACATGATGAACTACTGCTAGGAACAAAACCTCCTCGTCTGACTGATGGACAGGTTCTTTAAAAGGTGAGGTTGTGTGGAGAGTAAAGTGGAGAGAAAATATCCAAACATTTGTCATCAGAAAACTTTTATAGTGACTTTAAAAAAAAAGACTGGGAAAATAACATATAGCAAATCACCAGATTACCTAGAAATCATAAGGGGACTGGAGTTCTTGTGATTTAAGCATAAATTTGATCTGGTATGAGTCTACTGGACGCTACTTTGTATGGTGGAATCCCTTATATGTTACATTGTGACTTTTACTCCCACCGACATTTTCTCTGTCTTTGAATTAACCAAGGCTCTTCCGGTCAGCCACAGCATTATATCTTGCTTTTCCAACATGGTCCATGTGGCAGGACATGGGCTGGTCCTGTTCCTGTGATACTTCCATCCATTCACACGCTTCCCTTTCAGAGAAGACACTTTATAGACAGTACTGCCCCACTGTAGGATGCGTCAGCATCCTACATCCAGAGGCTTGGCTGGTACTTGCAACCTACACATCTTACCATCCCATCTCATGTTCCCAGGGCATTTAAGGCACCTCTGCAGCTTCATGCCTGCAGAGCACAGCACAGACATATGTGCTACTGTCAGCAGAACATTCAAGTAGGCACAGTTTGTAAATGGGAAAGGGCTCTACCTGCAGAAAGTGGAGGCCTGCAGGCCACTGAAGGCCTGCCGAAGTTCTGGACAGAACTCTTGAAGCTCTGGGTGGAGTGTCACACTATACTGGGGAAGGAGATGATGTGTAGGCACTGTCATCTGCACACCTAAGAACCAGCTCAGATGAATCACCTCAGGAAAGCATCCTCATGTCCCTTTAAATTTTTCAGTACTTAATTCTGAGCCTTTTATTCATCTCGTTGCATTCTCACATTATGAAGAAGATCCTCTGAATGTTCCAGCCATGATGTTCCAGCCCTGCAAGATCCATCCCGCCTCCATCCTCGCCTTCTCTTACCACATCACTGGCAACTTCAGTAGTCAACCAAGTGCATGACAAAGAACAGCAAAATTGTTCAGCTACAAACTCATGGAAGCATAGGGGAAGGGGTCACCTCAAGGCTTCATAAAAGCTGAATCAACACAGAAGTGAAAGAGCAAGTGCTCTGGACATTAGGAAAGGCAAAGGCTTTGAGGTTTGGATAGAGGAGCAATAGAGAAAGCCAAAAGTGCTTTTTCAAATATCAGGGGCAAATGGGAAGAGCAGAGGCAACAGTAATGAATGTCTTATTCCCTGTAGTGGAAAGCTGTTCATGGCTCTTAAGATTAGGGTGTTATATGCTCTGCACACATAACAAATAAATATTTCATTTTTCTTAATCGCAAGTTATTTTCTTTCTCTGTAGTGGGGTTGAATAATTGTTTCTAAAACACCTATACTAATGAATGACTTTGGCCAGGGGCTATTTCACTGTTCACTTTTCCACTATAACTAAGCTAACAAAATGATCAGTAAGTCCTCCCTACTACACACTAAGAACTGGAGACTATTCAAATCACTGAATTTACCAAATTAAAGCAGGTGAAGGACAACAATAAAAAGGAAGGGTAATGAATCACAATATGCACTTACCTGGACAATTCTCGTTGGATTGTAATTATTGAATATGCCATTGTATAGTTTATAGAAAAAGTAAAGCCTTCATTATGTAAGTCAAAAATACTGCAGTTTGTCTGTCACTAGGTACTTTGTGACACACAGAGTGAAGCTAACTTTTCTGCTGTCCTGCCTTGTGCCATGCTGTGTAAAGGAGAAAGGATCCTTCATCCTCTGGTATAGTTCACCTTACATATGAGGGCTGGGAAAGGAAAGCCCAGGTTAAAAGTTTCTGTGTCTGAAGGGAATGCAGGACAGAAAATGAGGTGATGCTCTTCTGGTCATGCCATTAATGGAATAATCTTCATGAACAAAAATCACAGGACTACAACTATGAAAACACTGGGGAGAGGAGGGGGAGGTGAAATAGATTGGTGATTAAGAGTCACTTCAGGTGTCTCACTCCAGAATTCAGACCCATGAAATGCCATTGAGCTTTTGGATAGCTCTATGGGAAGTTTAGAGCTGTTCTTTTCCAGAAGTACTTGTTTCTCCAGGCATATTGGATAAATTCATCTTTTCTCAAATCTGGGTGGAAGAAGCAGCAATGGTAGCTGTACCACTGCCACCTTTGTGTCCAAGCTTAATGGGAAGAATATTTATCACATTTATAAGAAAGAGGGTTCAGGGTCCTTTTCTAAATTAATTCAAGTCTCCTTGGAAGGAATTCAGACTCTTGATCTGTGACCTGACCAGGAGGCAATGAGATTGATTCTCCTAATCCCTACAATCCAGCTAATATATCCTGACTACAGGGAGATGTGGGAATAGCACAAAAAGCAAAATTGGTGTTTTTTCTTCTTGCATATGTCACATGTTTTGGATAAGAGGTGGAATAGGGAACAACACTCTCTTTTTCAAATTATTCACTTGCTTTTTTCTCAAGAAAGGATTTGAGGGCTAGTCCCAAACCAGTAATTCAAATTCCAGTCTATCACATCATCACAAGAGAGGCAACAGTCGTTTTTGTTCCATTTACAATCTGATTTGCTAACCTGGAGACTGCAGGACTCTTCACATCCACAGGCTCAGCTTGGCAGAAGAAATAAGCCCAGTTCTCTCAGGGTGACAAACTTCACTGCAGGAAACTCCAATCTGCTGCACCAGAGCAAGAACTTGCACCAGGGTTTGTCACATCCCTAATAACTTGAGAGCTAATGGGTGTCTCTTTTTTCCCCTTGATTTTCCAAGATGCTACCTTATCTTTGTTCTGGCCAGCAGAGGATTAATTTTTGCAGTAGCCAGGAGGGGGCATGGACCCAGAGGTTATCCTATACCACCTCTTTGCTGGGGCTGGGGGAAAAGGACTCTGTTGTGGGCAGACCGGGTCCCTTCTAGTCAAGTAAGAGTGGCAGAAGGAGAAGTGGGATAACCCAGTTCAGTGGGAATCATTTGCCAGTCCTGTACAGTTTGATATTAACAATGTTGCTGTTATTGTTCACTCTCTTATCTCATCACCGTTTCTAGCAAATTGTTCTTGGTTTTGTGAATTTCACCTTTTGTGCCTCCAGTTCTCCTCTCCAGCCTGTTGCAGGGGAAGATAGGGGAGCGAGTGAGTAGCACAAGGAGAATCTCTGTGGGAGCCCTTAGTTTGGGAGTGCCATTCCTAAACAACTACTTATCTGTATCCCAAGACAGGGAAGCTGGAGAGGACCCATGTCCCCAAAATACTGTGGAGAAGGGCAATGGGTCCTGCCCTGGCTCTTCTCCAGCTGCTATATGGTGACTGAATTTGTCATAGATCTAAAGTCAATAGTGCCTGGCTCTCTATTACATTATAGCTACCTTATAAGCTTTGCAATGTAAAGAGCTTCAAAGTGTAATTTATAAGGTACCTGAAGGTGTTTACTTACACTGCCTTTGGTGTAAATGGGAATCAAGCTCATAGGCTCTGTAGGTTGTTGGGGCTTGTGTAAGGAAACACTCATGCTTGGTTTGAAGGAACTACTACTAGCCAAGGAATCACAAGCAATAATTTTCCATTGGTGGAAGTGAAATAGCTCACACTCATTAGACCAGACAATCCTCATCAGGGGGGCAAGGTCTGTAACCAGCTTGTCTGTAGTAGAGATTTCTAATGTGTGCAGTTTCCAGTTGCTGGTGAAAACTCATACAGAGTTGCCAGACAACACTTATCAGCCCACACAATGAAAAAATATTAATTCTATGGAGAAAAAATTTTGGCGCATATTTTTCAATTAAACCTGATGAGGAGGATGAGGGGTAAATATCTGTGTTCCCTACAGTCTCTATCACCTACAAGGGAATATAGACCTGTTTGACACAGGAACACTTTGCTCCAACAGTTACCTAGTGATCTAGTAAAGACGATAACAGGATTAAATGTAGCATTTGAGACTTGAGATGAATTGGTTATGTTATATTTTGAAAGCTAGGCAACACAGCTTTACCATGTACAGAACAGACCAGAACTTGGCTGCAATCAGTGCCTTGAGGAATAGACTCCTTTTGGCAATCCTATTCAATAGTGCAAGAAACACCCAACCATCCTAACTGAGAAAGCTTTTTCCAAAACAGTATTTTAGGGGAGGGACAAAGCCTTTCCAAACCCATCTTTACCCTGAAGAATCCTTCCACTTTGCTCTGTTCACTGAATCACACACTTGAAAAAAGCTCCAAACCTCCTGTTGAGTCATTCAGAAACTGTCAGAAAAGCTTGAGATGTTCCTGTTTAATCAAATGATTGCCTTAAGAAATAAGCTCTATTGTCATTTTAAGTTCTGGCAGATGCAGTAAACATATTTGGGTCCAAACCACATTACAGTATGTGTATGCCTTTCATTGGATCAAATAGACTAGTGACTTTATAATGTGTTTTACACATGAAGCGATGATAACACAACTTTTTTTGCACATACTGTAAAAAGTCTGCAAATGAATCAATGCACAGAAGCCAGAAAACATCTACATCTATGCTTAAGAATAGGTTTATCATTCTCTCACATCAATTGTAGAGGTACAATGAAATTAATTAGGAGCAGAATAATGCCAAAGCTGCAACATAAGCTTGTCAGTTCTATATGAGGTCCCGAAAACATTCATTCAGTATGGAGAGAAATAGGCCCGACCCGCATTTGCAGATCCTCTTTCTTTCAGTTCTTGTGAATACTTGAACATGATACTTCTGCAGCAAAATCTGGTCACCCAAAATCACCTAAAATTAATAATGCAGAATATTTGTGCAAAGTCAAGTTGAGACATGTAATGGAGAGAAATTGCATTGGAAAAAAAGATTCTGAATGTTAAACATAGTCATTTAGGGATCATTCTTTGCATGCAGCCAAAAGGGCTTGAATTTCAAGTATCGATATGCTCATGACCAACTGATTGCAAACAAGTTACAGACCAAGAATTATTCATAGAAATTATCTGATGAATCACTCCAAATAAATTTCTATAATGAGCAAATGAATGAAAATTGTGGTCAGATGATGGAAACTTTGTGAACAGAAGAGAGGAGGTGAAATTTATTGAGTTTCTTATTAGGAACTATTTGTCCAGATTCGCCTGCTACCATACAGTAACAGAAAAGCTGCAGGAAGCATCTGTGGAGCAGATGAAAAAGTAGGCAGAAGAGTTCTTGTCCTGTTCTCCTGCCACAAAGCCCATTCAGTCAGAACAGGTATGGTAGAAATACAGCTGCTTTTGCACTGCCAGTGCAGAGCAATGTACAGCATGAAAGAAACTATTTTTCACTTCTACTAAATTTCTTCTTTTCTTCATTTTGCCTGTGGAAGAACATAAACAATTTTAAAAATACCCAATTCTCTGAGTACCACCTTTTAAAATGTCTTTCAAGCTTGTTACTACAGAATAGCTCAGCTGATTCAGCAGAGTCCTGGCAGGTTTAAAGTGGCGTAAACAAGATCAAAATATGGTCATTAGCAGAATTCGAGCAATTTCTACTCAAGTAATTGCTACCCAGGAAAAGAATTGGATCTTGTGCTGAACTCATATGCAATCCAGTTACTTTTGATTGAGTGACTAATAGGGAATATATACACTGTCTCTGAAGCTCAGATCCAGTTCTTCAAAAGACTCAACATTTCTCATGTTTACTTTCACTACATGGTACCTCTCTTCTTCATCTAAGATTCTTGGCTCTGTACAAGTATCTATGCATAAGGAAGGGAGATTATATCACTGTTGATAATAAAACTGCAATGCAAAAATATAGCAAGCACTTTGGTTTATGAGTGCAAATAAAACATTTCACTTCAACACACTGAGGACAGATTTATTTTCACTTGCTTCTTTATGAAATGGCTCCCTATACTGCCGCATACATTTGCACATACGTGCAGGCAGAATAGAAAAGAAATCATGCTGGTTCTTGGTTGCCCCCAGAACTGACAGAGTTAATATATGGTCCAAGAAGAGTTTTCCAATGGAATTTTAACCTTTTCTTCCAACAGAGATTCATGGATTTGATTCCTGTCATCACTGAAGCCAACAACAAAACTATTGTTTATTTCTGTGGGAAAAGGATCAGGTCCCTTATTTGCAATTTTGGCTTTTTTCAGAATAGTGTATTTTTTTATTAAAAGGAAATAAATCCATATCTGCATTTAATCACACAACTAGCATGAAAATGAACTCAATGAATAAAAATGTCAGGAGTGGGAAATGATAGGGTTCTCTCTTAGCCAAGTTTTCTGTCTAAATTTAGCCTGCCTTTCTGGATTTACTGCTGTTATTAAGTGAATGTCCTTTTGACAATAAAGCAGTGCTTCTTGGATTTAGACAGTGTTGTGAAGAATATGATAAAGTGCTCTGTGATGTATGACTTTGATTGACTCAGGGGACCTTACTGTTTCGATGCTGTGGTCTGTTCTTTGTTTGCTAGATGAAGATTTTCTGTTCATTTAATACTCAGTTCAGGACTAGAAGTCGGAGAAGGATGTGTGTAAAGATGTAGAGTACCTTGTTTCTGCCATACTAACATGATGAATTATAGTGTATTAAGAAAGTGTTGACACATGTGGGAATAGACTCTTGACATGCTTGCCAGTAATTAAGGAACATTGTATGTAAAGTCACTAAAAAAGTTGGAGGCTTATTCTTTGTTATAGGGATCTTTTGCCAAGTGCTGTTATTCATAGTCTTGATGGAAAATACTTGTATCTTCAAAATTGTTGTGGTTCACACAATAATGAAGGCAACAGAAAGAGATTCATTAGTATGAATTTTTTCAATGTTTCCAATAGCTGGATAGGTAATCATTTTCCTGCTGGAGAGGAAAAAGTGTTCTAAGACCAGTGTCTCACTGCTAAATTACCTGAGCATTACCAAAGGGGTCAAAGGGCTTGAGGAGCTGCTCCTCAAGTGTAAGGGGCTCTGCATCCTCTGCACAAACAGCCTGAACCTGCCCCTGAAACTTGCTCTTTATGTGCACCTCCTCACAGTCATGGCCAGGGCCATAACTTCCCCACCTTTGGCTCCTGAGAGCATGCCAAGGGCAGCCTCCTTGCCTGGAGGAGGGAGCAGATGAGAGCCCTGCAGGGAGCTACAACTGCCCTCCCTGGTCCCTCTGTGGGTCACAGGGGCCCAGTCACCCTCTTGGAGTGCAGCCCTCAAGCCCTCTGCAAGATGCCACCTACTAGCCCTGGTCCATTTCCATGGACCCCAGGCATCTCCAGGGGGTGATTTTCTCCAAGATTTATACTGATAAAATAAGCATATTAGTCCACCAGACACCTTGTGAAGGGCATAGATCTAGCTGTCCATCATGCTGCTACCCCTTGCTCATTCTGGAGAAATTTGTCCACCTCTCTATGCTCCAGCTGGATGAACTTGTCCCTTTCCTACAACTTAAGCACTACTGCTGCTGGCATGAGAATCTCATGTGCCCCAACATATACTTAAATCTCTCTTTGGCTTTTTTCCTTTCACTGGTGAAAGGTGAGCGCCACTCCATCATTTTGAGGGGCACAGTACCAGTTTCCTTAGCTTTCCCCAGGGAGCCTGTTGAGTTCATTATAATGCAGCCCAGGCCTATCCTCCCTTTTTTGCTTTATGATATTTTGTTTCTTTTCCTTCTGAATAATTTTCTTGAAGACTGAAAAGCAATCATGAGACATTTCAGCCAACTCCCTGCTAAATCCTAAGATATGCCCTATTTAGATAGCTTTTTAATGTGTAATGCATACATTTAGCAGAAAGATTTTACTGAGGGAGTTGGCAATTAGTGTTTGGTAAATGCTGAAAAATTTGGTCTGCAGAGAGAATTTACTACTTGATTCAAAATTACAATACACCACTGAAGGACAGACATTCGAGAGACTGAACAGAGCTCGTAGGCTGACAGTTACTCAAGCATTTGGTATGAATAAATGCATATCTCTCAATGTGAAATTCCTCAGCAAGACTGTGTGCAAGTGTGGCTGCTGAATACACATCACCATATTTAACAAGTCAGACTGCACCAATATCTGCTCCAAAAAGCTCAGGGAAACACACCTCAGTGTGTGTTGCAGGGCTGTGCTGCATGCGCCCATGTTGGCACGGTTCAGCTCCCTGGAAAATCTGACATTCTCTGATTCAAAACCATACTTGGATGTTGAGGGTAACACCATTCATCTATAAAGCAAGTGACAGGTTCACAGACAGCATAACTAAGCATCAAAGCTCTCAGAAGACTAAAGTAAACTGGAAATTATTTCAAGGGCACTTTCTAGTCTTTCTTTCTTTTCTACCTTCTCCACTCATCTACTTTCTTCCACTCTTCAATATCAGAATTTTCCTCAGATTTCCCTACAGTACTGTGCTTAAACACAAATTCCAGTGCCTTTTGATTTATCCAAAATATTTAGTTCAATGAATTGTATTGTTTACACTGCCAAGTTCTTTTATATCTTTCCATTGGCCATCGTAGCCTCCACAGAGCGTACCAGCCAAATATATAAACTCTACATATGTTTCTACTGGAGTAACTGGATTTGCAATTAAGTCCAATTAGTTTTTACTCTCAAGAATTTAATCACATCCATCATAGCACATTCAGTAAATCAGAATTTTTCTTTCCTACCTTGTTAGAGATTTATTTTAACATTCAGCTCCTGGGACTGTGTGAACCTTTCAGCTCTTTAAGGAAGTCATAAACAGAAAAAGATGGAGAACAAAATAAAATCCCAAATGGTGTAACAGAGGTAGGTGGGGAATGATACCACCACTTCTCAAAGTACTAGATCCAAGGGGCATCCATTAAACCATGAAGCAAATGAAGATATAGTTTTACATGCAAAGTCCCATAACTGATTGCAAAAGAGGTTTGTGGAAGGCAAAGGTATAAAAGTGGTCAAAAAGGGATTACCAGGATTAGTGGAGAATAGGCCATTAGTGGCTAAAAAATGATGGCTTAGCTGCAACCTGAGACAGGCTGCGGGAAGGGTGGTGGGGGGAAGCATCCCTCCAGTCTGCCCTGCTCTCAGCTCTTCCAACTCAGCCAACTCTGCCATTCAAAAACCTGTTAGGTTATGGCGACTTCTGGCCTTCTGACCCAATCAGACTGGAAGCCCCAGCTCTCCTGTATTATCACTATGAAGGTGTTTTTTCAGTAGCTCGTGCAAAGATGCTAAACTTATTTTTTCTTTTTCTCTTTTTCCTCCTTTTTTTTTTTAAATAAAAATAATGAAACTTAATCTGGACTGCTATGCTGTGGAAAGGCTGAAGACATGCTCTCATCTACAGCACTGGAGTCCTTTTTGATCCTGTTTAACAAGACATGGAAGACATGTAAAAGGTCCCAAATGCTGCAAAGAAAATGATTCAAAGAATTAATAGTGTGGGAGGGAATTTCTACAGGAGATATAAGTAAAAAAGAATAAACAGGACCATTTATTTTACAATGGACAAAGGAAACCATATGATAGAGATATATAAAAAGTGCAGCATGTGTAGAAGTCCAAGAATATGTTTCTATCCATACTCTTCTAGACTAAAAAAAAAAATGCACTCAAAAAATATGAACCAAAATGCAACAAGTGAAAGAAGACAGATTTGTTTGCAATTCCTAAATACCATCTAAAGATTAGTGCTTCTACACGTCTTTGAAATAAATGTATCCATGACACACAGATTTAAGTCTTTTCTTAAGGCAGAACGTTTTCTGTTCTGTTCACTTAAAGAGTTCCAGCCCTGTTTCCACTCGATTAAAAAAAAATTGTGTCATTGACATTTTTCATTTTTCAAATTGAATTTCAAAATGCATTTTCAAGCCAATTTTTTTTTAACAGTCAGAATGAAAGTTAAGGAAGAATCTTATTTCCTGTCAGCTGGCATTGGTTTTCATATGTTTTTTGTCCAGTATTGGACTGTTTCACTTTTTATGGGAGAACAGATTCTTCTAAAAATTGGCTAAACACAAAAACAACCATACTGTTGCAATATAACTTTCAAAAACTAATTTTATTTTCACAAAAATTAAAATGACAAAACAGAGGATGATGCATGAGGGAGATTTTCATGACAGCCAGTTAATCTTCTGGAAATAACCATCAAAGTAAACGCTTTGAATTCACTTTAGTTCAGAAGTTTTAAAAAAGAGATTTAGAGGCAAAAGGAACAGTAGGAGCATGCACATTGAGAAGTGGTGATGTAGAAGGGAAGAACTGCAAATGAATATGGCTCTGTTTATTAGCCATCCATTAATGACTGGTTAAAATGTGATCTTAGAGAATAAGCAGGTATAAGTAGACTTAGCACGGAATACTGAGTTAAGAGTAACCTCAGCAGAAGTATTATAGGTGCTGTCAGTGATTCTGGGATATTAGTGTAGTCAAGATATTAGTAAAATACAGCTTAGTGGTTCCTCCATTTCTAGCAGATATTTATGTCTAATAAACCTTATTCAAGTGAAAAAATACTGTTCAACCACCAAGGAAATGCTGGTGCATCATTTTCTGGTGCTCACACTTGGACTTTATTGGGTCGAAACTTCAACTGAAGGTGGCAAAAGTTCTGCCTGAGTAAACTTCGAATGAGGACTTCCAGGTCTGTCCCAATGGGACTGCTCTCAGGAGTAAGGGTTGAATTGTTATACCACAAAATACCAGCTGTAGTTACGTTAACCAGGATAAAGTTTCAAGGGATATCCAATCTCCATGCCTCAATGTAAAGCTAATCACCAGCTGGACTACAGAACAAATTTCCCCTCTGGTATAATATCACACGATTATATGCATTATGAGGGTTTAAAATCTGGCATTGGCTGTGCTATTGTTGGAACTCGGATAACCACTCCAGTTCCAACAAGAGGCCATTCATCTACACTAATTTGTAGGTTAGAGAAGTTTTTAAAATAGGAAGTCTTTTCTTATGCAAATAGGGACCTGGTAAGAAACCAGGAGCCTGCAGGCAGTGATCTGGAGCATCACCAGATCACAGAGGATGAGCGCCAACATGCCCACACACCAGGGCAACCTTTAAAACCAGGCTTTCATGGCACCATAATGTAATGAAAGCCTTAAGTCTGGGTCTCTGCACAGGGATTTAACTTAGATTTTGTATCCAGCTTTTAAAATACTGCTAACAAGCCACCAGTCCAGAGAACTGGAAAGAAGGAATAAAACCAGAGAAATTAATCCTAATAAATTGTTCTCCCAAACAACTGTTTTCCCTTTCATTGCTTTTCCTGGGTTCATACATGACTGTATTTGAAGTATTCAACAAACTCTGGGCAAACAATGAGCACTTTCGCTTTTGATCCATGATTGTGGGTTGTTTCAGGGCTGTGCATTAGATATGTAAGACACATGGCCATGGTTTGTTTTCTATGAGCTGAGTTTAGCCCAAGGCTACTCTGGAGAAAATGAGTTTCCTCTCTGCCTTATTTCTTAAAGCTATATCTCTTCTTGAAATCAGAGAATTTCTTTCCTCACTGACCAGGGAGCTGGCTCCTTCCACTCCTTTCAATTTTGAATTTTCTGGTGGAGGAGTCATTCCCCTGTACAAATCTTGCATATAATGTCTGCTATACATGAGCTTCCTGCACTCAGTCGTGTCATGCAAAATCCCTTGAACCCTTTGGGTACTGTGCTGGGATGATCACTTTCCTACCTCACTGATAGCCTTTGGGAACACCCTGCAAAACTGACACAAAGGGGCAGGATAGAATCATAGAGGCACAGAACCTTTTGTGTTGGAAAAAACCTCTAAGTCCATCAGGTCCAACCATTAACCCAGCACTGCCAAGTCCACCACTAAACTATGTCCCTAACTACCACACCCACACGATGATGAACACAAACTCCTGTTCTTCCAGCCTGAGCCTTTTAGATCACATGCCTTCTGTACATACAACCAAGCTCAACAGGAGTTTCCTCAGTAAATACTAATGCATGGGTTTTCCATCGTTCCTTGGCAGGTGAACCCAGCTTTCAGAGAAACCAGGACAAGTGGAAGATTTTTAGCACCTTGTAGTCCCCTAGACAGTGAGCCCCAAAACAGGCTGCCAGCAGACAGTTCCCACACAGACACCACACTGATGGCCACCAAAAACATCCTTTGCTGACAGATACAGCATGGGGTAGCTTTGAACTGTTTTCTCTGTAGATGGTGTCTCAAAGCAGTCTTTGGACTGAAATCACCCTATGGTTTTGCAGCTGTGCTGATCACCCGAGGGTCTCGTGTGCTTTAAATTGGCATTGAAAGCCTGGGTGTGATCACAGTTATCATCTCTTGTTGAAGAGACATGAGAGAAGCAGAGCCCACCAGACCCCAGCCCCAGATACAGTGATGTGCAGCTCCTGGTTTAATAAATATTTCCTCATGGACCCACCTCTTTTGTTGGATAGCTGAAAGTAACACCTCAGCTTTGTGTCATCTGAGTGTAAACCATTAACACAGATATAATTTAATAATTTTAAAGTTGTCAACAGCCTAGATTTGTCATGGGAGATTTGGATATTTCATGCAGGTAAGTAGGAAGATGGTGTCAAACATGCTTGCAAGAAGAGCAGACTGAACTTCAAACACAATTTCACATCCTCCCCATGGCTGTGATTTGCAGGGGAGTAATCACTCTGTGGGACTGGAGCACAGTAGTCGTGCTTCCAGCTCCAGGTATTTCTGCTCTTAAACACTGGGAACTCTTTCTGTTCTTTCTTCTTCTACCTACTTAAGAAAAACAACCAACCTTCCACAATAAAATGTAAATGCAATGGAAAACACTTTGATACATGGAAAAAATAATGTAATGCCTTTAGTAGCCAAGTATCAAAGGATCAAGTATGTATTCCTAGCTCATGTCACTAAGGTTATAAATATACCAGATGTTATAAACACAATTCCCATAGGTGTAAGACAATAATCAGTGTAGACAAAAAAGATAAGGCCTTTGCCAGTGATGCAGAATAGGGCTGTTTTGCAGTTAGATGGAAAATGGTGTATTGATGGGTACATTAGAAAACATTGAGTACTAATTCAATATTTGATGTTCCCAAACTCAGCATGGTGCTTCTAGACAGCAGCTACAAAGGTTGACCATCTTACACAACTCCTCCAATGTTGTACACTCCTGCTAATGTCCAAGTTCAGCACAGCACAACATGGCAGAAAATGGGTCTTCTAGAAAGGCAGTGTAGCACATAATAAACACAGGAAGAAATGAGAAATTCCCAGAGGAACTCAATGGGGAGTGCCCTTACAGTGAGGATATTACAGGAGGGCCATTTTTATTTGCTTTCATTATTTAATATATTTATCTGTGATCCAGTATAAAAAATTTGTATCCATTTCTTGCAAAGTGTGCAGATGACACAAAAATCACAGAGTGGTAAATAATGAGAAAAGCAGATCTGTTCTACATGCAATCTAATTTGAATGGTAACTTGACCTCTTAAGAAAAAAAAAGCCAAACATATTTTAATGTACAGTTAAACATAACTCTGAATATCCCAGACGGTTTGTACACTGAAGAACTGGCCTATATTTTAGAAAGAGAGAATTAGAAAAGGATTTAGGGGTCATGGCTGATAACCAGCCGAGCTGCACAAGACGTCCTCATTCAATGCAAAAAAGAGACAAAAAGAGAAAATGGGATCTTGGTATTTTCAAACAGGGGACTATTAAACACAAGGATGGAAAGGCAGATGCTCACTGTTGTTTGGAGTATTAATAGGGAACAGAGAGCAGGTCCAGCTTCAATGTTCACATTTTAAAAAAATACTATTGACAAACAGGAAAGAGTTTAAGAAAGAAATGCAAATATACTTGCAATCGGTAAAAGATGCTAGTGAGATCCTAAAAAAAGTAAATCGCAATTCATTTTATTTATCCAATAGGAGGATAAATGGTGATTTATCTGTGGTTTATAACAGGGCTGGCTGGGTATTCTGTCTCAACAATAGAAAAGGAAATTTCCACAAAAATTTCTATAAAGAAAAAATAATGTTAATTTTCCTTCAGGACAAGCAAAATTAAATAGTTCACTGTAAGCCACTCTGCTTTTCCGTTTTTTCTGTTGAAGGAAACTTTAAACTTCACCTTCTTGTGAACACATTTATCGGTGCTATAGGTACCTGTTTTCTCCTACAGGCCAGCCACAGAGTAATTTGTCACTTAATTCAAAGTTGTATATAACATTACAGGAGCTGTAGTCCAGCCAAGAACCCTCTGCCTAAGCTGAATAAGGATAGTGTTTGTTCAGGCTGTAATTCCCAGGAGTAATGCAGCATTATGGGAAAATATTTGTTTTTAATACTGAACTGACACAAAAGAAAACCCTGGTCAATCAATTTAGTACATTCAAACAATTAGAGTCCTACATTAAAGAAAATTATAATTTTGTTTAGATTGGTTTGTTTGTTTGTATGTTTCAATTCTGGGTCTCCTTTATGTTAATAAGGCTTTTCTGTGTGTGTCGTTTGGAGTGAAAACAAATGTTGACAAGTCGCATCTGCCCACTGTGTGAAAATTCCAAATTTTGTTCGGTTTTAGCTTGCAAGTAGCTGTATTATATTTCCTATACCAGGGGGATCTCTGAATTAGTAGACAGAGACATGACATCCAGTAGGTGGAATCCGACACTATATTAATCTGAACTAGATAAATGCCAAGATTTTAACAAGGGAGAGAATTAAAAACTGCAGCAATTTATCTAGGAATAGGATAGAGTCTCTTCCATGTGTGTTATTTAAAGATGGGCTATCTTCCTATCGGTGCTAACTGGTGATTCAATCCCACAGACTGTGTTATAATAGATAATAACAACAATGCCTCCAGCCATAACATCTAAGAGTGCAGGATTGCAGGGAGAGAAACTGCTAGAAACCCTCAGTCTTCAGGATCAAAGTAGAGGAACGATTATGTTACACCACGGGAACACCTTTCCTTGTCCATCCATAATACAGCTTCAGTGTAATTAAATTTTTCATAGAAATACCTTATAATTGATCTGTGGTTTGAAGCCTGACTTAAGTTTAACATTGGAACTGCTACTGTGTGCCTTGGACTCAAGGAGCCTTTTCCTTGCTTTCTCAATTTTCTGATACTCTGTTCCAAAAAAAAATAAATAACCTTGCAAATGGCTTATTCTGGTTCGCAGACCAAAGGAGGACAATTAAAGCCTTATGAAAGTGTTTTTAAATTATAGTTTTAATTAGCATAGAAGTATTAAATGAGAACACTGTATGGCCACTTAGTAAAAATGGTAATGAAAATAACACTGTCAACATCTCTCATCTCCAACAGTGTCACTCTGTCAGTTGACTCCTGTTTTCTGGAGGATGTTGACAAAATGGGCAGAGATGAAAGCCTGCAATAAAAAGAGTGGGATATTCTAAGCTCAAATTAATCCATCCAGAGAACAGGAAAACCTCTTTCAGTAACAAAATCGGCCTTCTTAAGGTCAGTAATAGCATACTTCATCTACTGACAACAGTCTGCTGAACACAAAGGAAGTGTGACTTTTCCTTTTTCTTTGCCATGGCTCAGTAGCTTTGTTTCAGCTTGTCAGTCAGACTGTTTACAAGAAAAACCTCTTGAGAAAAAGTGTACCTTTCCTTGTGCAACATATTCCTACGTGCCCTCTGAAATGACTCTACACCACTGTGCTACCTGATAGCCTTTCACATGACAAAGTGTTGGGATTACCTGTCCAGCAGCGCAGCAGGGGCTAGTTGAGGTTTCCAGATATACAGCACTCAAGCAGTGACCAGCCTCACCATAGGTTTTCCCTCTGCTATTGCCAAATGACAAAACATTAAAAGCTCAGCAGCACACAGCACCATTAAACTGACTGATGGCAAGAAGTCATCAGAAAACACGGTTCTGTAAATCTGTCCCTGCGCACATAAAATCTGGTCTCAGATTTCCCTGCCTCCTCCATGCACACATATACACATGCATTTCATAATTTCCCAGGAAGCCTAAACAAATTGCATTGCATTTGAAGCACTACCTCACAAAACAAAGCCCTCAACATCTTATTATTCAAACACTTGAACAACATTCATTATGAATTCTCACACCTAATTTCTCTCTTTTTGAAGCACTGTAGGAAAATAACAGTCTCCCACTTTAAAGACATGGGAACAAAGGGAAAAAAGAGGCTGATGTCACCAGGGTTTTGGAGACAGAGCTTTTGTGAGATGCAGCTAGAGGCAAGGGCTCACGTATCTGGGAAAAACTATCCCAAACATCCATGGGAGATCTTCACCCACAGCTGAGGAAACAATGAAATCTCAAAATTTCCCGGGTTTGGTCTCACTCTGTGCTCAGCCCCGGCTGCTCTAAAATTAGACCTGTTTTACAGACTTGGCTTCAGCTGCTGCAGGAAGCAGAGGCAGCACTGCCAGTCCTGCAAATTTATTAATAATAATGAGGAGGCACTCTCGGGCTAGGGGCAGCCCCATGTGCCAGCAAAGGCACAGTAGACGGTCCCCATGAGGACGCATTCACCATCTGCAATGACTGAATGGAGCAAGGGTAGAGCAGTGCAAATGTTGTTATGATTAGCCTTCACAGGGGATTTTTTCCTACAAGCTGTCCATTTGTTTGGCAAATCTGAAGTGGCCAGCAGAAATGTATCACCGTCAGGGATGCTCCTGTTGGAAAGGCTTACTCAGGCCCACTGTGGTGTGTTCAGGAGGAAAGGTTCCTCCTGGAGAAATCATAAACTACTCCAGGTCCCACAGGAAGGCAGAAAATAAGGCCCGTTTTCTTGTGTGACCTGATAGTCAGCTTAACTTCAGGCAGAGTTTTGGTTAGTGCAAGCAGTTCTCTATTGAACCTGCAGCCCTAACAAGTCAAAAGAAAGACATTTGTATGAGTCATTGGGTCAGCCTTTGCTCGTGCTCCTGCCCCGGGGTGGATGCTGGCAAGACCTGTGCAAAGGCTGCTTGGGATCTGCTCACAGCACTGCCTACACTGCCAGGGCATCCCCTATACTGCCCTGGGCATAGGCTTACCCCACAGGGATGCAAGGAAGGCGAAGGCAGGCACCTACCAGTGCTCTGGGGCTCCCTTTCCTGCTCTTGCCTCTCATGAGATTTGGCCTTGTCATCTATCATTAGCATTTCCTCCTGGTCCCTGTGATGCCTGGTAGGCCCTGTGTAGCTCTGGTAGGAAAGGGGGACCCAAAAGGTTCCCCACACCCCCTGCTGCTAGGGGAAAACAGCAGCACATTTTGCATCACACTAGTGATGGGAGTGTGGAAGCTCCATGAAAACTAGCATTTCTCCAAGGAACAGCCCCACTCACACACCTTCTCCCTCAAGAAATCTGGCTCCACATTGTTTTCAACGACTTCAGTAACAAAAACATATAGCTCTTCCCCATGAAACTGACTGTTATCAAACTAAGAAATTAACTTTTTCTGCAGCGCTATCAAGAATACATAAAGTTTATAGTCCTGACATATAAAATGTGCAAAATGTGAGCTTTCCTGAGGTTCAGTAAAGAAGGAATAGTTTAGCCTCTGGTCCCCAGAAGCAGCATACATAATCCCCCACTTCCCGCCCCCTTGCTTAGAAATGTTGCTCAACTGCTAACCCAGAGCCCAGGCACTGAACATAAGAAACAATTCCTCCAAGCATTCAGTAAACAATGTCTGTCCCCAAAATAGCTCTGTAGTTTTCTTGTAATGTACTTCCATGCATCAGCTTATGTGACCTTGAACTGGTATCATTTCTCACTTGGGAATTCCTCCCTAGTATTTGTTGCTACAGCTCTTGAAGTATGAAGAATGAAGTGCTGGACTCTTACACTCCTTTGTTTCTTCCTTTCATTTATTTTGGCCTTGATGGGGAAAACATATGACTGGATATGTCATTACGGGCAGACAATCTGATAATCACTAACTGGTAGGACAGCAACTCCAAAAACCCTGCCTGTAGCCAATTCATTCTCTTCCTGTAACATCATGAAACTGCAGGGGTCAGGGATAAAGATACTGATATATTTTTCTTTTTCAAAAATGCTGCAGTCCGTGTCCACCATGTTTAAGACTTTTGAAAGAGATATTTGGGAGCATTTCACATTATTTTTTGGTTTTTTACAATGACTATCTAAAACCTCTTTACAGAGATCTCCACAGTAGGTTGTTTCTGTGGATTTGAGACATACATTCTGATGGTCCTTATGGGGCTTAAAGAGATGCTGGTTTTCACAAAGCAGTTGTACATCTTGCCAAGGTGCAGATGTAGGAGGGAGCCCTAGAAGTCTCACTACCATTTCTCCTGTAGGAAAGGCAAAGTCAGCTATCAGCCACATCCTCTTTGTGCAAGGGGGCCGTGCTTCTTGGCAGAGGAGATGTTCTGTGACACTGAGTCACAGGAGTGAATGGGCATGGAGGTGGTACAGGAGCTGGTCTTCCCATGCACTTCCTTACCATCACCTCTTTCAAGGTCTTCTGTTGGTGTCCTAGTTCCTTGTTTGCTTTTCACTCGTGCAATGAACTATAAGATAGCTGTAGAACCATAGAGGGGACAAAGGGCCTAAAAGAGCCACTCTCCTGTGATGGTAGAGGACAAAAAGAGACAAAAACCCACCAAGAAATGCAGTACCTGAGCGCTGGGGAGGCAGAAAATCTGCCAGACCAGCCTCAGCTGCCTCCTGCCTGGGTTTCCAGCACCACCCTGCAGCAGTGCTGCAGGGAGGGAAGGCAGGGGCTGCACGGCAGCTCTCTGATGAAAGCACCTGCGACTTCTGTGAAAGCCGACACTCACTGCTTGCGGTGTCCCTGCCACTCCGGATCCCAAGGCCTTGGTTTACGGCAGGAGCTGTGAAAGACAGCCTCGGGCTTCACAGCAGGAAAAAATACAAGGGATCAAGTATACAGAGGCACCTCATAAAGTACCCCTTCAAACCACATGCGGATTTACAAGAGGGAAGTGGCCCTCGGGGGGCTTTTACTTGCCTATTAGCACTGGCCAGGGCGGGGTGCACGCCCAGACCCTGGGATGGAAGTGTCTACATACCCCCATGACTTCTTTCAAGCGCAGAGAGGCAGCTGCATACAAACCTCTGGGCTGCGGCAGGGCTCGACGGGGCACGGCTGCTGGACTGGGTCAATATGCAATATTGATGCAATAGGATCCTCCAATTTCTTTTCCACCAACTTCCTTAACACTTCTGTCTGGTGCTGGGGAGACACAGAATCACCCCGAGGAGAGACTTGGGGCAGCACACTGACAGCCAGAGCTGTCATCTGCTTTTGATTTCCCCAGGTAAATGTGGGGCTGGGGAACAGGCACATCCCTGTCAAGCAAAACACTTAGAGCCTGGCAATAGGTAAAGGCTGAAGGCATAGAAAAAAGAGGGGGAAAAAAAATAAGGCAAGAAAAAAAAGAAGAGCAGAATGGAATAAAAGAGGTATGAAAACGTGCATGGCTGAAGGGTGGATCTCCTTTGCAGAGACAGGGCAAGAAAAGTGGTCCCTCTGGATCATAGCGGTTGCACAGGAAGAAAAAACATAAAGGAAGGAGAAACATAAAGGAAGGGGGGGAAAAGGAGACAGGGAAAGGTAGAGGAGAAGGAGGGATCTGACTAAGGGACGAAAAAAGATAACATCAGAGCAAACAAAATCAGGAGAAAAGAGGAAAACTATGTACTGGAGGAGCTGAGTAGGAGAGCAGAGCTGGAGGAAATGAGCATCCAAATGAAGAGAGATTAACGCAGAATGCTCCCAAAGGAAATGAACTGGGCACTCTGAAACAGTGTCAGACATAAATAAATCAAACAGGAACATTTGGACGCTTGGAAAAATGAGAGGAAAAATACAGGGTGATATACTATACCAGGAAAAAAGTGGGGTGGCAAGAGAAAAGAAGGAAAACTCCTAATACGGAGAAAAAGAGGGAGTGAGCCAGATAATCCAAGCAGTCCCAACATATTTACATGCACACTTAGAGGTGTTTGCTCTAATGAGCAGTTAGGACAGGAAAGAAAGTACAGAGTAATGCAATCACATCATTTATATGGGCAAGTGGGGATTTTGTAGCTGGAAGATATATGCGCACAATAATTGTGGGTGAAAGTTGGGAGGCAAATAATTACAGCAGTAAATCATAATCCTTTTAATATATTATCAGTTTGATACCCAAGCAATAAATGCATATGCATAAGGGGTTTGTGCTTTAGAAGTGGCAGGAAACTCTACTGCAAAAACAAAGGGATTGGAGAAGCTCAGTTCTCCCTCTCTTTTGAGTGAGAGAGTGTAATGAAATCCACTCCCTCTCTCTCCCCCATCTCTGTCATGACCATCATTACTAGACTTGGCTGGGAGTTTCACAGTGCAGTTATTTTCTAATGGGAATGCACTTACTACAAAACTGAAATTTTCCACAAGAAGATTTCGATTTTGCTGTAGAGAAAAATCCTATGAGAAAAATTTGAACCAAGTGTTTCATTTTGGGTCACTTCAACCCCAGCCAAAATTTAAAAAAAATCAATATGAAAGTTTTTATTACACTACTATTAGTGGAACCTGGACATTTCCAGTTGGGAATAAAACACCTTTAAAATATAACAAACCAGTTTACTCAAAATTTCATTACAGTCATTGTATCAGTAGCTTTGTAGTGCATGAGCATGCATGTGCATATTCATCCCCCCATATGCCAACAAACAAGTGGATAAAATTGAGAGAGTAAAAGCGAATAAACAAACATACAGAGTTTATCCTAATTTTGAGCCGATTTCAAATGAAAGCCATTGGGTAACCGCTCTAACTAGCCATCTGTGTATTTCTTTTTTTCTGAAGGGATTTGGTGATACTCTGGCAGGGAGAGAGAAGGGAAAGTTGTTAAGCAGTAATTTAGAGCACATATGTAATAAGAAACACCAATCTATGTCCTCAAATGGTAAAAGGGTAGGATATCTACCATAACTCTTACAAAGCAGTTCCAGTGATTAGTTGTCTTTTTGTTTAAAAATACGTTGCTTTCTTCTTGTCTCTGGCTGCCCAGTTTCATCTTCCAGCAGTTGGACTAGATCACATCCTTTGATTGTCGGAGCAAAAGAGTGAACTGTGACTGAATTTCTGTTCCCCGTGCACATATTTATAGATTGTGATCAAGTCACTTCTTAATCTTTTTTTTGTTAGATAAATAGAATAAGCTCCTCAGGCCGATCACAGTAAGACATATTTTCCCGGCCTTTCATTATTCACATGGCTTTCCTCTCTGAACTCTCACCAATTCATCCAGCACCCTTCTCCAGTTGGGGAAACCAGCACTAAGAACAACATCCCACAGTGATGCCAAAGGCAGATGTAACCTTCTGCTTCCTATTTAGCAGTCTCAGGAGCAGCTCCTTGGAGGATAGCCTTTCCTGGCATCTCCTACTTGACTCACACACAGACACCTCAGTCCTACCTTCTCTGTAGATAGATTTAATGGCCAGATCCAGCAAACACTTGCATGTAGTGCAGGAGAGCAGCTTAGAGGCGTGTGTCCCCTACCAACCCCACTTATTGTATATGGGTGCAGGTCACTCACTTGGATTTGATTTGGGGGAACTGAATCCCTTCCAGGGGAAAACAGTCAGGAAGCTGCTTCCCACATGCATCCCAGCCACTGCTGCAGGCGTTAGGATCTGAATGAGCAACTGATGATTAGTCTGGGGAACTGAACTAACTCTGATTTGACATCAAACACTGCACCACATGTAGAGAGCCCAGTGTGAGCTGCTTTAATCTGCTAGTCCGTTCCTATCCTGCCAAATCATTTGCTAATGTAGATATGGTTAGTGATGTTCAGAACCTGACTGAAACCCTACTTAAAATAAACAGAAACAAGCTACTTGGTTGATTTCAGCTTCTTAAGTATTAATGCCTGTATTTCACTCTTTTTTCCCTCCTGTGTTACTTTTTAGGAACAATTATATGTAAACTCCAAGAAAAATGTCTTGAGTGGCACAAGACCAGCCATCATTTGTTTCAGGACTCCATTCAAAACATCAAGCAAATTATAAATTTCCACTGGCAATTGCATTTTCAGACCAATCAGTGTGCCAGCATTTAACCCACTTTCAGTGTGACATGTTGATTTCATACCTGTATACTTAATAATTGTAATTAAGGAAATATTGTTTTCTTAATCAAATTTACATCATGTGTCAACCTTAGTGCCATACAGAATTCAAAGTACATTACATCAAATACTATTTTCTGCATTTACCATAATAATCTTGGTTTTAAAATATATCAAGCTAGCTGCATAAACATTTGTGAAAAGGATTTTTCTTTTAATTATAATCTCTTTCACAGAGTTAGTAGCAGTCTGACAACAACTTTAATTTCTCTAAGACCAAAGAAAGTCAAACGTAAATGCCCATGATTGGTGTTCTCATCCTATATGTCATACAAATAAGACTGTATCTTTCTAGTTCTCTCAAACTTTCCTAGTTTTCTATGTCTTCTAGAAAACCGTTATTTATAATCAAATGAGTTTTTTGACTTGTTCTTTTCAAACTTGTGGACAGAAGTTGTTCAAGCCTCTCATTTAACATACCTACTTTAGTAGCTGCTGTTAAAATATTTTCTTGAATTATTGTTGTAATGGAAAATACATCATCACTTTTGCGGGATTATGTATTTTCAACTGGTTTTTTCCAACCAACACAGAAAGCTATTCTTGTCTTCTCTGTGTTAGTATAAATAATTCTACCATTTTTATCCACTGAGAGAAACAGCACAGATAGGTTTTCTTCCCATAAGTGTATCAAAAACTTCTTTTCCTTAACTTGCATGATCTTTGACTCTGTTGGGCAAACACCTCTACTTACACTTACTTCCCTTGCAAATTTATCACCATTCCTATCTTCTGATTTAAATTAATTTTTCTTGCATCATTCATTCTTTCTTTCAAATGTGGGGTTCCTTTTACATGTGGGGCTTTGTATAGTAGAACAGCTTTCACTTTAGCTATGTTGTTTTGGTTTGTAACAACTATGACTTTTTAGTAAAATGTTTTTAAACAGTTTGCAATTATCATTCACATTTTTCTGTTTAAATCCTCCCAGTAGATCTGACTTATAATTGTTTTCAGCTTTACAAAACTGGCCTTTTTGAAGAACCAAGAATCTACACTACTAGTTCATATTTTACTCTTTTTGCACACAAATATAATCAAGGCATGATCTTCTTCACATAAACTGACATTTGCTTCAATTCTGTAATCAATTTCTCTCCATATGTCATAATTAGGTCAGGTTTTTTCTGAAGAAATAAAATCTCTATTCAGTCATAAGGGAGAATGGACTCTAGGCTCTGATCCATATTTGGCAGAGAAGTCTGGACCCCTGTGGTCTTGGGTGAGCATCCTAATCCCTGAATAATAACCCTTTGAACCCACTCTCCTAGCAAATCTAGCCTTTGTTTTCCAATTTTATTCTAACTTTAAAAATAGAATTTTAAAATCTGTTAGACTGTAGTTAATTTTTGTGGTCAAAGTTGCATACTCATTTTCTTTTATTCACACTTAGAATGAGAAAAATATTCAGACTGCCTCAAAGAGATGTTTTATTTAAGTCACAAAGAAAAAGAAGCAACCATACTTGTCTAATTTTTGCTATCCACTTAATATTCTACTTGTGCATATTACCTTATCCAACTTTGGTACCATTGCATGAAATACACACCCAGTTACCCAACACTGATAGGTCAGGAATGGCTGTTGGCATCGTGCCCTTGGACAGCTTCATTCTTCACTTACTTGGGAGTCTGATTTTCTACCAAGCAAAAGTGTATTGTTCCCTCTTTTAAATTTCTTCTTCATTATGACTTTAATATCCTCCTGGCTACTCAAACCAACCCCTCCATCAGTAAATAATTTACCTTTCCAGTGAGTAAATTATATCCAAACCTTACCTGTTTTCTTCTTGGAGAAGGCAGACAAACATCCTCAAAGCCATCCTTCCATCTCCAAATACAGGAGAGCTTGCAGCACCCAGCTGTGTATTGCATCCCAGCCACTCTCTTCAGGTTGCCTCCTTCTGCTTTAGGGATCCAAAATGTATGTCCCAGAAGGCTGCCTAACAAATTCAGAGCTGTCATCACAGAGTGTTTTTCTTTGAATCCAGGGTAATGAAATTTAACAAGACCAGTGGTTTAAGACCTCCTCAGCTTCTCCAAGTCCCTTGAGGTCTGTGATTGCTTCTGCTATGCCATGCCATCCTCTTCTTATCCTACAGCACACCATTCATACAAAGGCCCTCTATCCTAGATGGTCCTCTCCCTTCAATGGGGCTGCATTCACTTCTGACTGATTCTCAGAGTTTCTATTGCATGTGCCTGACTCAATGGCCACAGTCACTACTTTCAGATGGATAACTTGCACTCATCATCTGTGTTTTTGTCATTTCTGGCTTAGTTCTGCAGCACATCCTTCACATGGGGCTACATTGCAATTTAATTGGAAGCAGGTTGAGGTAGAAAAGGCAATCACACACCTGGGAGCCGCATCTCTGCTCTGGGACCTGGGTCGGCTACTTTTGAGTGGCCTGACTGATTTGAATATGATGGTTTGGGCACAGGAAGCCAGAGCCTCCAGGGAAAATCCTTCCTAAGACAAATACTCAGTCATGTATCTCTCAGAGATGCAGGCATTAGAAGCATTAAGACTGGATTATGTTTCCTTCAACATAATAGAGAAGGTATAGCCAGCAAGATACTCATGAAGAATCTTCCAGGGCTTCGTAAATCCCTTCCTGTAGTCTGACACCACCTGTATTTATTGACTTTTAGACATGCTACAGGACCCATGTGTTGGATCAGCTCTTTGAGGAGCCTTGAGTGGACTGATTGATGAATGGGGCTCCAGTGTTTATTTACTTCAGTTTGGTAGAAGCGGTAAGTCAATTATATTGCATTTTGGTTTTGAAGTTCTAAATTGGCAGAGTGCTTACAGCCTATGAAGGGACATATTTTGTTTATTTTAAATATCTGAAAAAAAAATTGAATAAATAAAATGATGCAGTTGGTGTAAGATTTATGATGTCCTGAATATTCCATGATTTTAAGTGGTTCGTTTTGTACATGACGTGTTAGTCAAGTATGCAGCCCAATACCAGTCTTGTCTGGCTTTTGAAACAAAAGGTCTTTTGTTGTGGTGAATCACAGAGAAAGCTTTGCAGGTCCTGTTTTCATGATGACACTTACAAGCAAGAATTCCCATAAAGTCCCATCACCCTTTCTGGAGAGGAGAAGTTAGGATTCCTACAGCAGATATGCTGCTATCTGTCAGAGTCAGAAAGCCCAACAATGAAAAAAGAAAAATAATTGCTGAATAATTTCTCTTTTTGCCATCATTTTCCACATAAGGTATCCAATATGTTATTCAGCAATAAACAGACAGAACCATAAAGTCTCTCAATACCATTCATCCAGTTATGTGCCCCATTAATTTTCCAATCAAATTAACTAACAACAAACTGACTGCATTCTAAGACAAGCTCAGAACTTGTTGAGAGTAGATTTATGAAAAATACTCTTACTTAATAAAATAAACTGAATAGGTACTAGAACACATCACTCATGGATGTTGTACAGTCCTGTGAATGTTAACATCTTCAAAGCAGATACTCATTTTAGCCAACTCCTTGCTTAAGTGTTCCAATAAAATATATCCTGAAGTCACTGGGAGCCATTCTCTTTGCTTCAGTGGACATTGGAGTAGCTTCTAAAAAGTTACCAAGGCTCAACAGATGAGCTTTTAGAGGCTTTTCTGTCTATTAGGACAAGCTTTCCTTTAAAATAAATTTTGATGTCAGGAAGGCTTTCTAGCACATTGCCAAGAGGGCCATGAAATGTTTGACTAATCACAAATCCTTCCACACCAAACAGAAACTTTCTAATACACTGAATAGCTACAGTTTGATCTGGGAAACTCTTATTTAAAGCACTTGAAGGTAAATATGGAAATTAAGAGATTAAAAAAGCAGTGTGCTGGGTGAGTTATTAACTGAGGTAATCCAGACCTCCTTACCCATGTGCCACCATATGCTCTATTTTCTTCCTTAAGCTTATCCTAATGTGTTTTCCTTAAGGCTCTTTTCCTCTTCCTTAGTTCATGAAATAAAGCAACTTTAGCTCGTCTCAGTGTTAACAGATGTTGAGAGGAATTATTTTAAAGTCACTTGTATCCTGTATCTCTCCATATCTTTCAGCTCAATTGCAGCAAATTTTAGGAAGTTTTGCCCAGGAAAAAAATCCCAAACTACAGGGATTTACACCACACCCTCACTAATATTAAATAAACCTAGCATGAAGCTAAATCAATGCAGTCCAAGTATTTTTATACATTTTAGAAGTCTTTTCACATCCTCAGTTCTCCCTTGAACTGGCAGAGATCCAGTTTGGGACAGAGTCCATACACTTTATACTGTTCATGTACAGCTCTGATTTGGAAAATCAGAGAGTGGTGGGACCTCAGAGCAGTGAGAAATGATGGCACTCACCACTCCCTGCTTTACAGACATAATAACAATTCTGAAGTTTCAGGAGCAGAGCGAGAAGCTCTAGTGGATGATATTATTATTAGTAGTAGTAGTAGTATTATTAGTATTATTATTATTATTACTACTACTACTACTCACTGCCTTTCACTGGTATTCCTGCCCAAATACAGCTTCCTATAAGAGAAATTGCAGTAGTTAAGTACTTAGTTAAGTAGAGAAAAGAAGAAGGAACACATAATGGGGAAGTTTTAGAAGTGTGCTTCCAGTAAATTCAATTGAGCACCCAAAATTTTGGCTATCTACGTGAAGTTGACATGAGAACAGCAACATTAAGGCGCTTTCTTGGTAGGCATGGACTGAAAGTTCAGTGAAGTAGATGGGAAAAAAATCACATGTACTTCAATGGGCTGCTGTTTGAACCTCACTTGTTTCAGATTAGGGAACATTTTATTTAAAGTTTTTAATGCCACTAAAAAACAAACAAACAAACAAACATCTGAATGGGACTGGGTACAGATCATACTTTCCTCTGATTTAGGCTCCCCACAATTCCTCCAACATGAACAGCAAAACTGGAGCACATTCATGTTAGGGCAGAATTTGGCCCACTGATGTCAGCCATTTGAATAGACATAAAATATGCTGTAAAAGCAAGTATTTATGAAGACTGGACTGTGAATGTGAGGAGACGGGGCTGAATCATATTCTCATCATGAATGAGTGATGACACCCTTTTATCCAAACAAAAGAACTAATGTCTACTGGAAGGATAGCCTGAGGCAGGATTGCTTTAGGAGAACAAAGGAACTTGGTTTGTTGGAGCATATGCAGTAAGAGTGCCGAGAGATCAAGCAAAAAACACAGTTTAGCTGAAGAAGGACATTTAGATCTGCCCTGTGGATGGGACCAGGGGTCTGGCATTTACAGATTACACATTGGTTAATGAAACAGAAACTGGTGACAAAAGTTTGATAACAATAGTAAGGGAGGGGGGGAAAGGATCATGAAATGTGCAGTTGTCGCATGTGGTTACTGAGGCAGAAACATGGTTCAGACTCAAAGGGCCACAAGAGATGTAGGGAAGCAGTACCACGTCTGATGGCTGACAGCAGAAAAGTGTTTCAATTTGCATTATGATGTCTTCAGCGGCACTTCAGCTGCAGAAAGATACATTGGGAAAGAGCAGTCTCTAGCTCAGACGGAAATTGCTCCAAAAGATCAAGTTGCAATTTGTTTGTGAGCAGCAAATAGTCAGGATATTTCCTGAGAAACTCTTCTCTCAGGTGCAAGGTAGTGGCCTACACCTTCTAGGCTGCAGTGCTGTTTCTCCTGATCTGCTCTGTCACTCTGCTTTGGCTCCAGCAGCCTCTGTGAGAGGACCAGTAGGAGCAGAGCAGGAAGCTGTCCTAGACAAGGGCTTCATCCATAAATACCACACCACTCTGAGGAAATTTCAGTGCCCACCTCCACACCCATGTGGGAACACCAGCAATTCCAGACCATGCATCCTGGTCCCAAGGCCCCACTTCGACCTTGCTAAGGAGAGTTGTCTGAAGACAGAGGCAAGAGCTGCATACTTTTAGTGCAATAAATGGCATTTCTTTTGACAAAAGATTGCATAGCATCCTGCAATGCTGGCCATCCTGGCAGGCTGTTGGGTTTGCAAGCCACCCTCAGCCATTTCATGCCTGACTGCGTGACTGCGCACTTGTTGCTCACGAGCACTTGCTTGGGGGATGTGGGCCCCTAAACCCACGCCCCAGGAACTCAGCATTTGTATGATTTATACGTGCATTTTACACCACGTATGGGATACATACATGTAATGTAGCCATGGCCCTGCCCTCCCCAGATGACAACATCGCAGCGCAAACATCACAGCATCACTGATGCCAAAACACAAACACCATAAAACAATCATCACGCTATTGGGGCCATAAACATCACAACATCAACCCAGGCCCTAACAGCCTTAATTCATTCCTTTAGGCAATGCTCCAGGAAAAAATGACAAAAAAA
>JANPWX010000134.1:226122-247247 GCA_024734555.1 Trochalopteron elliotii | reverse complement strand
GGGGGGGGCGGCAGTGGAGAAAGAAAGAAAAGGCAGGATGGTGGGTGGGTGGCACATGCAGGTGGGGAGTGTGGGCACCCAAACAGCCCCCTCCCCCTGGGGTCCCTAAGGGGTATCTGCAGTTTATTAAAACTGGCTCTTCTCATCCCTGATTCATGCATCTCAAATCAGGATAAAATCCTGTAACCACATTAGTCAATCCAGACATATTTGTCCATTACTTAATGCATTACTCAGATTTCAGTAACAGAAGGTATGTGATCTAGAATCAAGTTCTGTTATGCTTGGATGAAAATAAAAACACTAAAAAAAGTTTGTGGTAACTGCACCTGTGAGACAAGATTCACTGATTTTGGGAATGATGGCTGTGAGTTTTCTAGCAAGTAATTTTAAAAATACATGTCTTCATTTACATTAACAGCTTTGTTCTGATGATCATGTCAAAGGCCTAATTGACTAGCAATGAACTACCTCTGTCAACAGAAAGCAAAAGGACATTTTCCTCATCATTATTTCAGCAACTAGGTTTGGTCCTGTCCAGTTTTTCCTACAGTAGCAGGATAGCATAGAGGATCTGTGGCTGTTCATTAAGAAACCAAAACAGCCAGGAGAAAAGCCATAGTTAAGGCAAAAAAATCATGCCCACTATTTCACAGTCCAATTCAGAGAGAGAGAAAAAAAATATTAAGTCTATAGTTGAGCGCTTTGATTTCAACTCAAACTTATCTATCAGAGCTTGTGTGGCTTGCTTTTTTTGCAAGAAACATCTCCCAAAGGTTGCACATGACTTGAAAACAAAGAAATTTCAAAAAGGTAACAAACCTCCACTGCTCCTCGCCCACTCTTGGTTTGACACCCAGTTTGGTCTTTAGTGACTCTCTTGAGTCATCGCCCATGGTTCTCAGCAGCATGATTGCTGGCTGCTCCCTGTGGCCACTTTGGCTGGAGGTATCCCTGCCAGAGGATACAGAGGTGTTTGCTGTTCTGCTGTTGCAGCTCAGGAAGTCTCTTTGGCCTCTCATGCTATGTCAGCAAGGACAGAACCAGATACATGGAGACAGATGTTTTTCCAGTGTTGCTATCCTGGTTCCTGCCCTGACTTCCTTATCTCTCCTCTCCAATCCAACAGAGCAGCAGGTCTGAGGCACTCTGTGAGGGTGAAGGGAATGAGATGCTATTGAGGACCAGGTAAGAATCTTAAGGGACTCATACAAGGCAGAAGGAACTTCCCTAATCCTCAGCACCTTGGCCCACTGTGAAGTGCTGCTCTTCCAGAATGATGGTAGGAGAGAATCTGATAAAAGCTAAATCAGAGCTAGAAGTCCCCAGAGTCCCACCTGTATTCACATGCCTTGAGAACCCTTCATCCTACCACCTGCTGCACCCAGCATGGTATCTCCTCTGCTAACCCTGCCTGATCTAGTCTGCTCTGGGGCCACTTGTGGGGACCAAATGTCTTGCTTACCTCAGGCTCAAGACAGGCCTTGTGGTTGGTCCACACTCTTCTTGTTCAGTATAGATCAAATCAAAGAGCATATGGACCAAACAAGTGAAGATAATCAACACTGATAAAGAGAAGTGACGCTAAGGTCATCATTATGCTTATACAAAATAAACACTCACACTGTGACCCTCAAATATAGCAAAAGCCAGAAAATCTGCAAGAGCTCAGTTCCATCTTTCATCCTCTCCCTCATCCTATCACCCTCTCCTCAGCATGTTTGCAGGCATTGGGCAGAGGGATTCAGCACAACCACACCCTGTGATCCTGGCTTCTGACCTCTTCCTGGTACTGCCCACAGGTAGAGAATTTCAGTAAACCCTGCATGCAGCTCACTGAAATTTCCTGTCAGGGTGACACATGCCACTGAGAGCCAGTAACAGGTACCCCTTGAGGCTGACTGTAAATGTCAATGTAGAAATATCCGGAGAGTGTTTGGGAGGAAAGCCAGGAGGTGAGTTTGTGGGACTTCATATCTGCAGCCTTGTCGATGTGTGTGTTGAAATCTCCCAGGATGACAAGTCAGGGTATTTCATCACCACTGTCAACAAGGTATCAGTGAACTCCTTTATGAACCCTTTAGTCTGTAGAGGTCTGTAAATGAGCATAAAACTCTGTGTTAGCTTTGGCTCAGGTTTCTATTGTCAGATGAATGAATTCAAACCTTACTCTCAGCCTCCATTAGGGCTGCCAAATCCCACCCAGAGGAACTATCTGGGGCAGCAAACTGCTTTATCAAACCTCTGTGCCCCTGCACTAAGCTGAACTTTTTGCCAAGTGCTGTGCATGATCTCCTTGCTTTGCAGAAAAAAACATGCACATCCAGGAAGGTTCATAAACAGCACAGAGCCTTTCTAATCCTGTTCATCGAGTGACAGGAGACTTCCCACCCTGGGGGACTCAATATTCACTCATTGAGGGCAGTCAAACTCTCCCATGACTGTAATCAAAATGCACGGGCTGGGGCTTCAGCAGCTCACCTGCAGGAACCTGGAAGTGTTGGATTTTTTTTCCCCCAATGTGCATCTGGCTGTGTGTTTCTGACTGGTTAGTTTCTTCCTTACCTTGCTCTGAAGTCTTGTCACGGCTGAAGACTCAGTGCTCAGGTGGATAGCATAGAAAATTCTCTCTTTTTTTTTCTTCTTTTTTTCCTTTCTTTTTCTTTTGGGGCATGTCTTTTTCACATCTCCTGAGATAGCAGAAATACTCTAAACCTTTTAAAGCCTTTTAACTTTTACAACTTGTCATCTAAGAGAAGCCACAGCTCCCTGTAGTTCTGGTTGTCTGTATCTAGAGGATATCTATCCTCTCAGAAGGTCTGAGACTATTTGAAGGCACTTTTCTGAGACCCATTCTACCCTTATTTGCATCTTCCCTAGGTCTGCTCAAGGATTATTTGTGTCCTACCCAGGCGAGTGTGTGGAGCCCTAGATAATGAAACCAACAGTGAGAGTGTGAGTGCCAGCAGTATCCACAGCTCCTGATAAACAGAAAACCAGGGCCCCCTGGCTAAATGAGCAGACAGTGACCTTGCTGCTATTGAAGAAAAGCACCCCTTTTCTTGCTCATAACACATGGACTACATGTAAAAATAGTCGTTAGTCAGCAGCAGCGTGTTGCTCACATGTGTGGGCAATATGAGAACAAGTTTATTTCCAAGCCCCCTTTCTCCTATTAGTTCCTCATATTTGATTTTATGTGGGTTATCCAAGGATGAAGGTTATCTGAGGACATATTTTCACCAACAGATATTTTTAAAGGGCTGGAGGTTATCTGAGGTTTAACTTGAAAATAACAGTACTTTGGAGAGTTTGCAGCCCCGCCTAGTATCATTTAGTTGAAGATATGCCCACATGTACAACTAGTCAATTCACTCTGGTAATTTAACAGCGTTGTTGAATTCTTCACTGATGCAATGGTTTCATTTGCCAGCTTTTATAAATAACACTTTCTAAAAATCTCTGTTTACCCAGGACATCCTGGCTAGCAGTGTTTTGGCATAGGTTACTCGTTTCTTCATCATTTTGTAGCAAGACCTCAGCAAAGCAACACACAGACACAAAGTTGTCAGCCCCTACAAAACTCCAGTTCAAAACACAGGGTAAAATCTTCCTCAATAGCACTCGTTATCAGGCCCTACCAAACCCATTCTTCAACTTCAACTTTACCCTCCCAAAAGATTCAAATTACCAGTCTCAGGTTTTCTCTTCAAAGCACCCAGTGGTCACAGACTGTGTCATCTGAAGTTTACGTTAAGCTGTAGGAAGAAGGGTGGTTAACACATGCACTCTTGGCATATTAAAACTACCCATAACAGGGCAAAAGCCTGTCCGGGCACAGAGGTTTCCTGTAGGCAAATCCTAAAATGTGCAACAGACTCACCAAAACACTAAAGGGCAGAATAAACTTCATTACAAGCAAGTACTCTATAAGAAAGTACACACTTGTTTACCTTCTTTTTCTTACTAAAAATCCAAAGAAATACTGATGAAAGAAAACAGGGACTGGAAAGACTGTGGTGCCATAATCCAAAGAAATACTGATGAAAGAAAACAGGGACTGGAAAGACTGTGGTGCCATCTGACAGACTGTCCTATTCTCCATGTTTCTGAGGACAGGAGGAGGGAGCTGCAAGGATCAGTTAGTCACCTTGCCTGACGCTAGCTGGATGGGGCTGGGAAGTCCTGACGACGAGATCAAGTTTGCCACAGGCAGGTTTCACACCACTGTGTGGTAGTACATCTCAAGCCATGGAATCAGCTGGAAGAAACTTCTCGTGCAATGCTTCAGGCAACTTCTAAAACTATAAAACCAGCCACTAACTGGGACCTTGTGTCCCATCACCTGCACGTAAGCAAACATCGGCAACTTGCCCTTTCCATAGAAATCCGTGTCCGCCTTTGTTTTAATTGAGCTGCTGAAGAGAGGACACCGATGTGGTTAGAAATAGCATATTGAGAGGTCAAGAATTCAATCTGTTCTGGAGAGGCCTACCGCTGGTTTTCTTGGCAGGGCTCGCAGGGGCTGCCGTCAGCCAGTCCCCAGGAAGCATTCTCACTCGCGGAGCAAGGGCGGTGCGAGTGGCCAACATTCAGGCTTGGCTGCCGAACCAGAGGAAGGTTTTCAAAATGTCAGCTTGGATCAACCTAAATCATTTTTCCAAGGCACAAAGGGATGGAGGGGGGAACTGGAAAGTGTCCTTTACTTCTGTTTCACCTCTCACAGTTTCATTTTCAGTTACTGGAATGAAATATAGAGGGAACAAAAGGCCAGGCAATTCCTGTACCTTCCCTATACCGTAGCCCAGCTTTTAAGGAGTCCAAGACATGAGTAATCCAAAATCACTTATTTTTCCCCATTCACACTTCCCCCATTCACTTCGCAAGAGTGTCTCAGAGACCTTCCTCATGGCTTTCTGGCCATGACCCACCAGTCAAAGCCAGCTAGTCCCCAGGATAGACCAAAGATTCTCTTTCCAGGGTATACCATGTGGAATGTACTCATTGGGACTGGCAATGTGGGTTCAGAGCCACTCAGATACTACAGCAAGTGATACTTGGCTGCCTCATACATTCTGTGTGTGCTCTATTTACCTTGTGATTGCATGAGGGTGTTAAGACATCACTACGAATTTCAGGAGTGCCCCCTTGCACACACAGTTTCAAGCACATGGATTCATGATTCACTCAAGATGACTGCAATCACATGAATGGAGTGTCTTGTTACATCTTGCTATTTTTAAAATTTCAACTGGAGGGAGACAGTCCATCCCAAAGCCCCAGGCTTTGGCCCACTGTTCCACATGTCTGAAATCTGATGACTATGTTTGGTTTAAGGCTGACTGCAACCTGCAAAGACTTTGAGAATTTAAGCCTTGCTGTAGTCCAGTTCCACAGGATACTAAACAGCAACATGTAATCAGAAATAGCCTTTTGGGGTTGCTGTGTATGATGCTAGGATTGTGCAAACCCTTGCATTATTCCCTAAAGGAAAAATATAAATGGACTGGAAGGAAAAATACCTTTCTAAGAGCAAAGCATTCTGCTGAAGACACCAGTATGGGAAAGGGCAACATTAAGTGCAAAAGAAGTCTTCAACATGTGCTGTGAGGAAATCTTCCAGCATCAAAAGAGGGCAGAGAAACAGACAGATTTCCCTTCAGAAAAGATGCCATGGTGTTGTGTTCAGTGTTCAACATCCCCATGCTCTGGGCAGCAACCAGAAATCCTTAATATTAATGCCAGTAAAGGCACAGAAATTGGTTTCCTAAGTTACAAAAACAGCCTGGGCTCCAGGGGATTCCCTGTCCCTCTGAGCACTTTGTGCCCATCTGTGTTGCAGATAGCAATCATTATCTCATCCAAGAGAAAATGAGCAGTGTTTGCAAAGAAAAGGCAGAAGAACAGCAGCCTTTGCCAAACCAAAGAGGGGCCACCAATAAGAAGATGGTTATTTTTCAATAAGAGCCTATTTTTACTAAAATGTGATAAAATGTGTGTCATTGTGAACAGCCACACAAATACTTACAAATATTGCCATCCATGTGGCACATGACCTTTGTTCCTATGGCAATTTTGTTCAAAAGAAAAATATGTATCACTGACTCAGTATGTTTTCTTGGCGTGTAATGCTTATATTAACCCAACAGTATCTTACAGCATCACTACAGTAAGCTTGTGTCAGCACTTCCATTGCAACTAACCCTTTTCTGGACTGTTTGGATGAAGCAGGGTACGTAAAAGACTGGTTAGGGGCAGAGTTTCAGTCTTGGTTTTGAAAGCATTTTTTTTTAATATCATTAGATGTGCAAGCTTCTTGGCTTCGCATTTGATCAATCATGACTTAAATCCTATTCTGGGCAGTAGTGGTTTTTGTGGATGGGATTATGGCTATCTTTTCATAACTGGGAAAAGTAATCTGGCCAAATAACATGATTGTAACATTAGTTTTGCAGTATGCACGGCTATTCCTGAAGACCCAACTCCTGGCTTTTGTGAACTTCTGAGAAAATCCTGCTTAGCTTTTGCTGATTTGTTTGCTGCTCTGTAGAAGGAGTAAAAAACCCAGTTTCTGAGAGGAGACAGGGCATGTTCACATTAAAGATTCTAATACCCCAAGTCAAATGTAAGAACAGAAAGAACATTCATTTTAACTAATATTTTCAGCCTGTAACTTTTCATTGTTACATGTTGTATATATTCAACTGATATATATATATTATAGAAGAGATAAATCTATAAATATCATTTCTATATATGTTCAAGCTTATATATAAATAAATATATTTAAGAAATATTTTCAGCCTTCAAAGGTTATAGACCTGTGACAAGACTTGTGACATTCAACAAAGTTAAACTGACAGTGTTAACAGTGTACTTTAACAGAAAAGTCAGAAAAACCCCACAGTCCAGTCTACATAACCACTGTAATTGAATCAGGGTTTCTGGCTTGAACTTTGATTACAAGTTACAGAAAGAATAGAAGTTACATCCATGGCAGCCCAGGGTTTTTGCTGGGTTTGAGTACAATGCACATGTTCAACAAAGAGGCAGTCCAGTATTAGGAGTGTTTGTGGACAGACAGGCAACTGGAAGTCACCAGAGGATAAGAAGGTGATCATGGTTATACAGAGGAGTATCTTTATATCTATTGTGATGTGTATCAGAAAAGAAATTTTGCCATAAATTAAACAGTTCTGTCTCAGCCTATAATAACAAGAGAGCTTTTAGAATATGAGGTTTTACTTAATTTGGGGAATAGATTTCTATGTAAATCTCTAAAGCCAAAAGAATGGAGACAGTAATAAAAGTCATATATAGTCACTGTTGATAGTCTGACAAGCCTAAATATTTTTCTAATACTCTCTTTTGTGCTAGTGAGTGGTAGATGTAGCGTGTATGCAGAGCTGCTTCACTGTGAGAAAGCCTTTATCTGACATGAGAAAGGACTTCATGCATCTTTAATAGTATTTCAAATTACAGCCTCAAATATTTTTTAAAACATAGGAGAGACACATTGGGAGGTATTCACAGGTGTTATTATTTCCTTCTTTGTGGATGTTCTTTTGGGGTAGGAGAATAAATGGATTGTCTTTCCTTTAGAAAGAGAGGTGGAGAGAGAGAGAGAGTATTTCTAAGGGAATAAAAAAACCAACCCAACATTGAGTGCAATTATCAGATCTAGAGGAGTAGTCATAAAATCTACATTATGTTCAAAACATATGTCAGTGTAAAGACACGCGACTCTCCTGATAGACTGCAAGAGGTTTGTTGTGCTGCAAATTCAAATCATATCTCAGACCAAGGAGGACATGGGCACAGCCAGCCATGAACGAAAGCACCTGTCCCCTACCAGGGACATGCAAATAGGGCAGCGAGCAAGCTCTCCTTTCTCCTTCTCAGGCTGGGGCACTAACACAAAGGGAGGGGCAAGCTCTAATCCCTCAGATATGGAGAAAAAGGTGCTTGCTATCTCCATAACAGAAAATAATTCAGAGGCGTGGAGCTAGATCCCGAGGTGTCAAACATGCTGCTCACAGCCAAGTGCCAGATCCAGGAGGTGGCTGGAAGTCCTCACAAACACCCATTTGCCCCCCATTTCCTCCTCCCTTTTTCCAGCCTCAGCATATTGGTCTTTTCTGGGCTGGTTTTCAGAGGTGCCTGTGGATTGAAGAGGTAGCCTAAGCACCTGACTTCAGAAGTCTGGATTGCCCATCTGGGGTTGTGCAGCTCCTGAGATATCTGTCAAAAAAAAACAAGTCTAGCTCTCATCCTGCTCCCTTGCAGAGAAAGGGAACACTTGGCTTCAAAATAAAGGGCTGGGGAAACACAGACTTATTCTCAGAACCCAGTCACGTCTGTAACACCTTTACAACTGACTCCTTCCCCTTTAACACCATTTCTTGAAAAATCCCTGTTCTTTTCCCTCCTTGGTTGTTTCATGGTTGTGAATCTCCCTCTAAAATGAAAATAATGCACATCGCAATCTGCTTGGTTGTAGTGGCTTTGACTTGCCAAGTATTTTCATGCACATTAACAAAGCAAAAACTGAGAACTGGCACAGCTTTCTCTTAGTTCAGTTTGTCCTTTTAATGCTTGTTCTGTGGATGCAAGCCTTACTGTCAGGTCTATTCTTTATGAGATGGAAAGAAGCTCTTCTATTCTTATAATGGGTTTCATTGAAAAGCAAAGCCACTTCTCTGCATTTATTTAAGTGCAGAGCTAGAATAGAGACCAGCATGATGAATTTTAAACAGAGTTCACATCTGGTCCAGAAACCACAATCAATTTATTGCTGTATCTGAAACATTTTCAGCATCTGTCATATAATATATTTTCACACGTTTCTAACAAGACATTTTCTTGGACATAACATAGACAGGTATATCTGTCAGTTCAATTTCATGCAAACGAAATAGAAGAATTTTTGGCATGGTTTATTATACTGTCTTTGGAGCAGTGTAACTATCATGTGAAAAGGGTATTATTTAAGGATGCCAGAAGCACAGCAATTTCTTCCAAAAAGTGGAACTACTGAGTACACAGCAGATTTTTTTTTCTAAATCTATGCCTTCTTTTTTTCCATTTTGATAGAATCTATTATCCAATGAATTTGAGAGAGAAGTGCATACCTAATGTTATAAAACTTATCTTAGCTCATTCTGGGAACGTTCACGTTTTATGTTAAAGTGGAATCTTCCACTCATGATGGCTGTTTAATCACAACTTTATTCAAAGTTTTATTAAAAATTAAATGGCAATACAAATCGTATTAAAATTCTTAAGAGCTTCACATTTTCACCCAAACCTGTCATGGGCCTTCCCGCACAGAACCACAGATGTATCAAATAGCCTGACAGCACTGCAGCCCTATAAATAGGTATGCCAACTTGCCCCCATATTGGCCCCAGAACAACCATTTACCACCTCATTTTTGGCTACATAAACTGCTTCTAAGCACTTTCTCATTTGAAAACCCTGGGGTTCCTGTAAGAGCACTGCATCAGCAGACAAAGTCCTGCACTCCTCACCCTTTCCCCTATGCTCACATAAGATTGTCCACAGCCATTACTTCTCTGATTAGACAAAGAGAAGCAAATCAGGGGTCTCATGTCCTAGTGATAGTTTACTTGGTTTGTTTGCCCTTTGTTATCCCAATTAAGTTGAGATAAGATGAAGTTTGTCAGGGCATACTGTGGTGCACACACAAGCAGCAAGCCTGTGCTTTTGCTGTAAGCACATTCAAGAAGTGGGTAATCATATGGCCCTGCTGCATAACAGTCCCCCACCATGGGAGGAAGACCCTGAGATGATTAAACATCTGTTCCTATTAAGTTAATGTCTGCCATAATTGAAGGTGACATTTAGCTCCTTAACCCAAGGAGCAGGACCACCCTTGACTATCAGGACCTGGTAAAACAACATTATTCCTTCTGGGCAGAGGGGTTTTGGTCTTTTGAGATTGGCTTAAGCATTGACAGTAGTACCAAACAAAGCAACCTGTGGCTGCAGAAAACACTCAGGCAAAATTGATGGAGGAATGGGCAGTTTGTAAACAGTGACGGCCCAAGGCTGTTCACACCACAGAGAGGATGTGAATGGAGACGCTGCTGCCACAGGGCTTGGTGTCCCTATGCCAGAGGACACCATGGGCTGGAGGGTCACAGCTGAGTGACAGACATAGGTTCTGGTGATCCCATACCAGTATTTGCTTATTTTCTTAGATTTGCAGAAGTCTTTCCATCACTGGACAAACAGGAAAATCTTGTGAGGACAGAAGTAGAAAGCAGCACCCTCCTCTGCACCCGCATGAGTCTTGTGCCTCAGGGATGCTCAGCAGCTTGTTTTCCCATGCCAAAATCTGTGTGGGAAGCGATAAGGCAGGGGCCAAGGTAGGACAATGTGGGTACCTTTCTGCTGGGCTGTGGTGCTCTCAGTCTTATTGTCACCTCTGAGTTTCTCCCCCAGGAGCTCTAGATAAAGCTTGACTCAAACACAGAGCTTAAAAAAAAAGTAAATTTGATTTCTGTTGCATTTTTAATTTGTAATAAATGTTTTATTGACTTTCCTGTTAAGTCTGTGACAGTTTGAAAATTTGTTTTTATAAAGTGGAGGTATTTATATCATTTAAAGACCTTGTGCTCAAAACAAAACTTAGGAGCCTGATTCATACTATCAGTCTTGTTTTATTTTTCTCCACTATGAATTCAGGTTTTCACAAGCAGATTCTCTCAAGATATCTCGTATGGACTTGGTTCCACCATAAATATAAATGTATTTCTAGTGAATATGCCACATGAGACCTGCCAGCTCCTTTGAATAAGTTAACCATTTGACTACTAAACGGCATAGCAGTATATGGTGCTGAGAAACTCCGTGTCTCATGTATGTCTAATAAAGGTATGTTTCAAAGAGTGCTGGTATCTCAGTGAGACACCTGTTCTTAAAAGAAGCCCATAAAAGTTACAATGGCACAGGCCAGCAAAGGGTTAAAGAAGTGTGCCTCCTACTGTGGCATGTCCTGAATTAATAAGAAATAGAATTTCTTTAAGTGAGAAATTAGGTGATATCTAAAGTTTACTTAGAATAGAGCCTTTCAGTATTTATTTCCAATTATTTTAGCCTGAAAAGGAGGACACAGTACTTCACCTGTGACTCTGAAGAACTCTAATGCCCCATTTAATTGCAATGTTTTAAAATAACTGCACATCAGCTTTAAGTACAAGTTACTCAATAAAGTGAAGGACTGATGGGTTACAGAAAATCACCTATGAAAAGAGCAGATTTTTATCTTTTTCAAAACACTGTGATATATGATGCCAAGATTTATAATTTCCCTAGAAGCTGGAAATCCAACTTTCTCCAAAGGCACGGAGAAGTCAATGACTGCTGTGAACAAGAAAGCCAAATATATAGAAGAAAAGAGACTCTTGAGGAAGTGAAACACATCTATTTAAATATCCGCAGTCATTTGGGACAACTGACATTCAAAAAAGAAAATTCTCACATTTTTCTCCCACTTAAGTCATAAATAGTTGAGACAAGGTCCTCACCTGCCTTAAATTTTGCTAGTGTGCTGTAAAGAGGTCACAGGCAGGCAGGGGCTGACTTGAGAAGCAGATGGAGACAGGGGCTGCAGATGGATGGAAGGGAGTGGCAGGAGACAGCTGAGGGGGTTAGCACATCCCCCTGCATGTCCCATGGGCAGGCATCAGGTGAGCGGGGCACTGAGCGTGAAATCCTGGCACTCCAGCGGCAACCGTTCCTAATGGCCAGGCTGGGATCTGACTGGCAAGTCTGAGCCTGCGTCGTAAGGCAGATGAGCAGTGCCAGGCTGTACCAGATTAGAAGCTGCACAGTCATGTTTAGGGTTGCAAGTATTTCAAATCAAAATGCAATGATCAATTTTCCCCTCTCTCCAACTGTGCAGTTCTGCAACATGTTTTTACTGTCTCGGCTATAAATATTGATGCTGAACATATGTATAGTATGACAATCCGCAGGCATCTTGTGCTTTAATTCTGCAGTGATAACTCAGCTGTCTCCAATATCACACAATAGTTGTAGTTTAGTGTTAGCAAACCTGGTACCCTGTATTTCTGCAGCTTTTATTCCTTGCTGTTCATACACATTATGCTTGTTTCCTGTCACTGCACATCTTGAAGTTATAGGAAATGCACGTGAGTACCCAATGTGTCTGTGATGAGCCAAGTTTGTGAGTTAAAGCAAGACCCCTTAGACATCTTTCCAAAAAATAATATGGCCCATACATCTCCAATCCCAAAATGTGACATCATTTACCATACCCAGAATTATGAGTGAATAGAAGCAAAAGAGGCAAAAACTCATTGCATGGCCTTTGCCAGAAAGCTCCATAAAATTGCTTCTATTGCAGCTTCTAACCAAAAGGCAAATTTACCACTGCATCCAAATCACCCCTCCAGAGCCTTGAGTCGGCCAGCTCACTTTCTTTATCACCACGCAGGGTTTGATTTGTTGTCAGGCTGGGTCTGGTCTCAGTGAGTATTGCTTGTCCCTCTAACTCCCAGCAGAGGATCCCTTGAAGCTGCCTCAGGCTGTAAACCTCCAAAGGCTCAAAGGGAAGGATGGACTTTGTATTACTGCCTACAGCGCTGTCTCATTTACCACAACTGTTCAACAAATGTTGCTCCTTCATAGGAGAAAGAAGTTTGGCTAAGTCACCACTGGAGACACCCATGTCCGGCTGAAACACAACACAGAATTTTTTTTTTTTGCATGCTTGCAGCATCAGGACTCAAACTCATGACAAGAACTAAGCACATAATTAGACTTTTTTATCTCACTGGCCAAAACTTGTTTGCGGTTGACCAAAACCAAATAATTTTCAGTGTCCCCACCCAAAGCAAAGCACTTAAAATCTTCAATCTAACAAAATTTTATTTCAAATAAAAGTAAATACAAGCCTTTTGTTTTCCTGGGGAGTGGAGAGGGCAAGGAGAAGTACTTCATTATTTTTCAATTAAGGCTAGATTAGTCTCTAAAAATAGAAATCTCAAAACAAGCGCAAGAATTATTCTTTTTCAAATACTGAGTCAAAATGTTTTGATTGTTTTTCTCCTTTCCGTCTCAGAAAATTTTAATTACTTAAAAGTGCATTTCCAGCAAGAAAAAAATAAACAACAAAATTTCATCCACATCAACTTTTGAACCGTTGCTTTCAGGAAAAGAAAAAAAACCCTTTGCTCTGCTGTCACTCAATCTGTAGCCCATAGATGGCTGGGATCAACACCACAGTTGGGAGTAATCTGCAAAATCCCTGCTAAACAGTGAACTTGCAAAGCGACATGGCCATGGTTTTCCATGCAGCCAATGGGTGGACCAGCATTTTCCAAGAGAAAGAGGTCAGAGCTGGCTCCCTACTGCTGGCTATTTCCGTGAGGATCATCCTTAGGGTCTCCAATTTCTCTGATGAGCCTGTTTTTTAAAGTTATTAAAGTTTAGGTGAAATATCATAATTTTGAGTATCTAAATAATGAATATTAAATATTGAATACTTTATCTGTCTTCCTCTTTCCCTTCAAACTAGTAAACACCAATGGGACACAAGATGGCAGTAGGTTTTCTGGTTTTCCTTTTTTAACTGACGGGTGAGGTGGTTGTTAGTCTGAAGAAGCTTTCCCTCCTGCATCAACTTGGAATTAATTGTGTGAATGTACCTGGCAATTATCCAGTAATGAGCCGAGAACAGAAATACAGAGAAGGCCTGTTTCTCCTCACTTACTCTGATCTGTGTATGGGCATAATGGTGCGTGTCACCCAACGCATCTGGCAAATCTCATCACAGTGTCAGGCAATATCTACATCCACCTCTGCTCTGCTCAGACACAGACACACACACTTAGAGGAGATGACTCCCACCCATACACACTTCAGTGGCTAATGTATAAAAGCTAATACAGAAGCATTCAGTGTGTGCTCTCCATTCCCAAATAGTTCATATATTTTATTCAATAATCTTGTAATGCCACAGGAGTAAGGCCTCCCAGAGTCCTGAACTTCCAGTTGAGATATATAGTCCCAGGCTGGCAGGGGAAACACACTTCTTCTGTGGCAGCAACAACTCTTTGTATTGTGTGGCCAGGTTTGGGTAGCAGGGGGGCTACAGGGGCGGCTTCAGTGAGAAGCTGCCAGAAGTTTCCCCTGTGGCACAGCCAATGCCAACCAGCTCCAGGACTGCCCCTCTGCTGGCCAAGGCTGAGCCCAGCAGGGATGATAGTAATGCCTCTGTGGTAGCACATTTAAGAAGGAAAGAAAAAAAAAGGATTTTTTAAAATCCTCTTTTCCAGAGAGAGGTGTGAGAGTATATGAGAGAAGAAACTCTTCAGGCACCAACATCAGTGGAGAAGGAGAGGCAGGAGGTACTCCAGACACTGGAGCTGGGACTCCTGCCCGGGGCACAGAACACAGTGAAGCAGCTCTTCCACTGGACCCCATGGAGAACTACAGGGATGCAGGAATCCACCTGCAGCATGTGGAGAAAACCCACACTGGAGCAGGTGGATGCCTGAGAAGAGGCTTTTACCCCATGGACCATGGTCCTGGCAGAGACCTGCTGACCCATGCAGAGAGGAACCCACACAGGAGCAAATTTCCTGGTTGGACTTGTGACCTTGCAGGAGATCCATGTTGGAGCAGGCTGCACCTGAAGGACTGCACCCTGTGGGAGAGTGACCTGTGTTGCAGCAGTTTCTGGAGAACTCTTGCCCATGGGATGGACCATGCTGGAGAAGTTTGTGGAGGATTATCTTCTGTGGGAGGTACCCCATCACTGTGAGGGGAGAAGGTAGAGCCTGGGAAGGAGTGGGGAGTGGGAGGAAGGTGTTTTTAAGATTTATTTTGCTTCTTATTATCTTCCTCTGACTTTGTTAGTAACAAATTCAATTAATATCCCCGAGGCAAGTCTGTCTTGCCTGCGACAGTATTCAGTTTGTGATCTCTCCCAGTCCTCATTTCAACTCTTGAACCTTTCATTAAAGTTTCTCTCCCTGGTCCACCTGTGGAGGGGAATGATAGAGCAGCTTTGCTGGGTGTCTGACATGCAGGAAGGGTCAAACAAATATAGTCTTCCTTCCTACAGCCTGATCAGGGGAGATGGAGGACACTTGCTGGTGGCCTTCTGCACCAACAGAGATGGAGCCACGGTGCTGAGGGATGGAAGTTGTACACACAGACCCCTTCACAGTGAGTGAAAATGAACCATATGTCCTACCAGACCATGGTCCTCTTAACATCCAGAGGGACATCTCCTGTGCTGAGTAGTGACACCAAAACACCCAACCAGTCAACAGGGAAGCAGTTCTGGGCAAATACAGCAATGTCACTCTGGGATGCACTGGTCAAAATCCAGTGAAGTCATAGCAATAGCACTATATTACATGCTTCTAATAATGAAAAACAGGGTGCAAGTTTTGAGGAACTGTCTGAGATTCGGACACTTAAATTCTATTATGTTTTGTTTTTAAGCAACTAAAGCTTCAGCTGCTCATTTGAACCTCTGGGCCTAGAATTCCACCACTCATCGGCCAGTAGAGGTCTGTTGACTGATCCCAGAGGGGTGAGAATGAACACCAAAACTTCCAGACTTTGACAACTGTCATCTCAGGGTGGATCCATACTTCAGGAAGTACATTAATCATCAGAACCTGGAGCTGTACTTTAGCAACTGTTGGAGAACTTTAGCACTAGGAACTGCACAGCAGAGGCAGCTATAAACAGTAATGAGATAGATTGACTTGAAACTGTTGTAAGGGGGTTATCTGGTCTGATTGGTTGCTGTAAAAGTTGAGTAATAGGGAATGAAAAAAAAAAACCCAGACAGTTTTCCAAAGGACCTCTGCTAGCAGTTATATGGATCACTCTGCCTCTGCATCTCTGCTGACAATGTGCTCTCAGACATTTCATTCCCCAGTTCAGCCCTATTTCACTACATTTCCTTCATGCAACATGAAGAAAAGAGATGTAAAAGACCCATAAATATGAGCTGGGAAGCTTCTGAAAGCTCTTTGCCAGATAACTACTTGAGCTGATTTTGTCCTGGGCAAATCATACCTTCCAAAGGGCAATTTCTGCCTCTGGGAAAAAGCTATCAGTGAAGTGCTGCTGGAATTGAAACATAAGTCAGCAGACCCAGTAGGAGGCAAAAAATTGATAAACTATTTATTTTTTTCCCCACAAACTGTCCTTTCCACATCAAATCTCAGACATGACAGCAGTATAAAGAAAACTTCCAGATCTACAGCAATGTATTACAACAGAGCAAGATGCTTTTCAGGGCCTGAAGTCTGGCTGTTTAAACAAGCACTAGCACTAAAAACCTGTTTTAAAGGTTACAGAAAACACACTCTAGCCAATTTGCTCCAAAATGTGAAATCAAATGGACTATGTAAGTTCAGTATCACTTAGGCTGGTGAATAATCAGTGGAATGAAATCTCTGCCCAGAAAAATACCCTGTCTATGGAGTAATGCTGTAGACACCCCTGAACAGATGGGACCCAGACAGGTCCATGACATCTAGGGATGAGAATAGATTTTGCAAAAAACGCCAAGATTGCAGGCCTGATTCTGATCTCACCTTGCTGTAAATCATAAGCCACTCCATTCAGGCTGGAAGTTAAGTGAAATCAATTTAAGACACTTAATTTTTAAGGAAGAATAATTATCTTATTCCCTCCTTTCCAATTTGAAACAGCCCATCAGGAATCCAGCCGGCTGCAGGCTGTAAAAGAGCAATTCTCTGGATGAAACCAACCCTTCTCCCTCCTTTAAATCCCCTGCCCTCTAGTAAAACACTTCAATAATGTGTAAGAGCTATTTTTGTTGGGGTATGCCCAGTTGTCCCAGACATAATATAGACTGTCTCCCAGTCCAAAATCAACTCAGGTGGCCACTGTGAAGCTGTGAAGTCAGAGACATGAAGCATGGGAGCACCAGAAGTACCTTCCAGAACAAAAGGTATCTCTTTCCCCTTTCTGTGTCAAATCACCTGCAGCCAGTGGAGACTCAACTAAGAAATATCTTCCTGGCCTGTTGTTGGCCTCAGAAGACATCTGTCTCTGAAGGACTCTGTATTTAGGTAACAACCCATTTTCGAAACAACTCAATTTCTTTGTGGAAAATTAAAAAAAATTACTCCAAGATTAAAAAAATTACTCCAAGATATATTTCTTCCTACATCTGTCAGGGTAATGTTACACATCCTGATGTGCATGAGAGATGAGCAGGGTCACAGAGGTGTATTGGTTTTGAGCCAGACACTACCAATGTTAAAATGTGCAGCTTCTGTGTCCAATCCAGCATCCAAACTAAAACTGTGAAAAAGTGTGCAAACCTCTCATTTGCCTGATTGCAATACCATTAAACCTTCTCCAAGCAGAGTTAATTCTATCTTTTTAATTTAAATGAAAATGTTCTCCTTTTCCCTTACATGCAGGCTTGTAAAGTCATGGGAACATATTCTGCTGCCTTCCTGACATAAATCAATGGATATATTGGAGGGTCAGGCCAAAAAATATATACATTCCTTGCCCTTCAGCTCTATTTCACCCATAAGCATTTGCCCACATCCTGGAACAGAAGAAATGTTTTCTTTCCATTGGATTTCCGACTTTCATATTTCTGGAGAAATTGGCCATCACCACACAGTTGATATTAACAACTTGACCCAGAATCTGTTAGGAAGAGAAGCTCTTTTAACAAAATGACAATTATAATTCATTGAAAAATACCTACAAGCAGAATAAAGTGAAATACAAAGAAACCTTTTTCTTGAGAATACTGTCTAATACAAACACCTTTCCAGTCTGACTCTCCTTCAAGCATGCCACTCTTTAATAGGTAATTGGCAGTTTATTTGTCCTAATCCTGTTCAGAACATGAACAAAATCATTGCTTTGAATATAACAAAAGAATAAAGATCTATGGAAAAGCAGACATTTCTAGGCCAAGTATGTGTAAACTCTGACAGTTTGTAAATTCAGGCTGCTGGAAAGTGCAAGTTTATGGTCCTTACTAAACTGCCACATACAATAGTTACAGGAAAATGTTAAAAAAAATGTGTGCTAGAAGGAGAGAAAATCAAAATTTAAATTAATTGCATGTAGCATGCTGTAAGGTGTATCTATCATTCCTGCAGCCCACTGTTCATCTGGGGACCTGTGTATGCCCAGCAAACCTCAGGGCATGATTCTTTTCCATGCTTTTCATAACAAGTATATTTCTGCCAAAAGTAGTGTTCTCCACTGTCTTATTTTCAAACCTGTCCTGCGCAAAACTTTAAAAGTTTCTAAAGTGCACCCCGAAGTGTTCTGTGACTGCAGTGTATCATCTTTCTGCTGTAAAAGGAACATGTATGACTCTGGCCATGCTGATAGAAGAGGGAAGTCTTTACTGAATTCACCTTTAAACCAACCCTCGCAATAGCAACCCTCAGCACCCCCTTGCCCCAAGGTAGAGAATGGTGTCTCAGGAAAATCATCACCAGGATTCATCACAGTGCTTAGACAGGTTTTGATGCTCAAGTACCTCCTGCTGGACAACTCTTCCCTATAGTCTCACCTGATGATCTGAGGGACCCTGTCGACTAAAACGTCACTCTTGGAAATGAAATTTAATCATCTACTCTGATCAGCTCTAATCTCTGTTATTTCTTAATTGACCTCATACTTTGCAATCCTGACAGCCCTTTTAGCAAGGTGAATACAAATACAGCTGCACTGTTTCTAGACAGTGTGTCACTGCAGCAATAACAGCCACTTAGGGACATTTCGCTTTAAATAGAAAGTTTCCAGGCAGTAAACAGGTTGTCTGAATTACTTTATTTTATGTGTATTATTATGCATTACTACATTGACTTTTTTTTGCTATTTTCCTTGACATTTTTACTCTTCTCAGAGGTGCACAATGAAATGATAACACAAGCAGTAATATATTACAAAATCTATTTATGTATTAGGGAAGAAGATCTTACGATGAAGGTAGTCTGACATTAGCACAGAGGTTGCAGAGCCTCTTTCCTTGGAGATATTAAGAATTTGACAGGACATGACCCTGAAAAAGTGCTTTAATAGAGTTGGAGTTCAAAGTCAGCCCTGCTTTATGTGGTGGTTGGACCACATGACCTTCAGATATCCAGATAGCCAAGATTATTCTATTAAAACTTCTTTGTGAATGCCTCCTTAAACTTTAATAGTCATGGTCCCCCCATTTAATTTTTTCAGCTTTTGACAGGTTTTCTCAAAGGTCTTCTCTTGTGTTTCAGTGGTTTTGATGCCTTGAGGAAAGACAAGAAGTCATCTGGGTTTGCGTATGAGCCCATCAGAGCAGGCACTTGTGTTTCACTGCTGTAGCATGTCCATCCCTGGGCTCTGACACCAGACCCAAGTATCACTTACATGCAACTACCCAGCAGCTGTGGCCAGGAGGCTGTGCAAGGAGCCCTGGTTCCCCACAAGCCTCCAAAAGCTCAGAAGAGGCTGGGCATCCAACATCAGCCCACGTCCTAGACATCCATCATGAGATGGTGAAAGCCAGTGGGTTTGGACTGCCCTTCTCCAGCAAGGCATCAAGCTGAAGCAGTTGCTCAGCATGAATCTGAAGGCTGACTGATTTTATTAAGGCAAAAAAATTCCCCATGATACATGTCAGTGTCCAGATCTGGTGAGAGCTAAAGGAGAGCTCAGATAGAAGGTAAGATGAGAGCATAGCCATACCCCAGCACACCTGGGGACCTGGGTAGTACTAGAGAAATTACTTTCTTTTTCCTTAATAAAGGAAAATAATTTATTTCCTGGCCTTTGCACTTCTATTACAAGCTGTGTAAATGGCTTTGTTTGTTTGTTCTGTAGTTTTATAGCTGAACACTTTTGTAATTAAGGGTGTTTTTAAGTGATATGTGTATAAAATCGAAGTGGGCAAGTGGAAAAAATAAACAGAAGGAAAGTTTTTAAGAAGTTATTTGAATTGGCCGTGATATTCTTCCCCACTAGCTAGTGACGTTTTAATTAGCATTGAAAATCATAAGTAACTGGAGATGAAAGAGCCCCATTAGGTCATCCAGTCCAGTTCCCTGCCAGTTCAGAATTGTGCCCAACAGTGTATTTCCCAGTGTTTTGTCAAGTCCGGCACTAAGCCTGTTCATTACATGAATAATATGCTCTTTTGAAGTAGCAGGAGGGAAACTGCTCACAAACCATATCAGGCACTTTCTTACAGTTTGTAACAAAAAAAAAAAAAAAAGATAAGTGAAGATTCAAGCCAGTATAGAAGTTTATATGCAGGACTCCACGTGGGGTATTTACTCTCATTATTCTTATAGGGGAGATCACACTGGCTGCATAAATATGAACGATGGACTAAATGTCATAGCAAGGATTGCAGGAAAAGTGTTTAACTGCTCCACTGAAATGATTCTAAAGGGGCCCAAAAGAGGGAGAGAGGAAGAGCTGCAAAGTCTTCATTCAACTCCTCCTGGCCTAGGTCAGACTTCATCCCGCAGGAATATCTTACATAGCTCACTTGCGTTTTTCAAAAAAATCTGAGCAAGAATTAAAAAACAAACCAACAAGCAGAGAAAAACTCTCTAGAGTATATGTCTCAGGTGACAGATCCCAAAAAAACAAGCAGCCAACAGTGAGTTGTCAAACAGAGGTGAAGGTTTCTTTCAGACTGATGAGTCAAACCAAAGATCAGGGCAGCTCATACAAAAACTACAGTTTGGCAGATGGGGACAAGGGATCCTTCCATAATCGTTACCCAGGCATCACTAGGATTTCTTTAAAATACCTGTGCCATTTTTCTAATAAAAATCTCTTGTATAGAATACAACTTTTTATATGTCATTATAGTAAAAATTACAGACAGTAAACTGTGACAGCAATCATGATCAAAAAGACATCAGCATGAACCAAAACAAGCCATTTTTAACATTTAGCCTACTTAAATACAGTTTTATAGAGACATAGGTCTGCAAACAAAACTTGACAAATGCTAGAGAATATCTTTCCAGGCAGATGGACAGTCAGTTGGGGAAAGAAGAGAGAAAGAGAGAAAGAGAAAGAGAGAGAGAGAGAGGAAGAAAGAAAGAAAG